>JAYEVD010000640.1:0-87160 GCA_036346405.1 Phyllostachys edulis | reverse complement strand
TACATGAACACATTATTATTATTATTATCGCAGAGCTAAAAGGAACACATAATTCAATTCTAGACGAATTGAAAGGGCAAGAATTATTCTTCTAGCGGTGTATCGTCCATACAACGGGTGTGAAATAATTTTACAGTAATCAGCGTAATTCCTAAAAAGGAAAATACTACAAAATTTCTTTGCTCCAGATCGGGCAGGAAAGCCTATCTACCGGCCTCAGGCCTGTACCCAAGCCCGACTTCTTATGGTATCCCACGCCCTCCTGCTGATCCCTTTATGCGGCCTGAATCTGCTCTAGTCCGGCCATTAGAGCCGACCTAGAGAAGAGGAAGAAGAGAGAATGAGCGCAACGCAAGCAGAGGAGGAGCCGAGGAGGTGGTAGCCAATGGCTATGGCGAGGAGGAGGAGGGTCATAGCGCTCGCGTCCCAGCTCCTCCAAAGGCGGCTTCCTGCGCCGCCGAGCTTCGCCTCGGTTCCTCTCCGCCGCGGCGGCGGCGGCCGGCCCTCGACCGCCTCAAGTCGCCGCCTTCGCGCGCCCGGCGCCCAAGAACCCTGCTCCTTCCCCATGGGATCGGCTCGGAGGTTAGATTTCACCACTTTCTTTTCTTGGAGGTTAAATATGGAGTTCGGGTTGAGTCTTAGGGCTGTTGGATGCGTCAAAGATGGGATTTTATGGTCGGGTTAGCGAATTAGTTTAGCGCGAGGTGGTTTCTTGATCTGAGTAGCGGTACGTTCGTATGGCTCATCACTAGGTATCCGTTTGTTTCGTTCAATGATCAATCGCGGTGGAGATCAGCACGGTTGTGCAATTACTCTCATGCATAACGGTCTTGTTCTTGCGATGAACCCATTTGCTTGTGTATGTTTTGTTATTGCTGCCTGGTTCATGTGTTTGAGTTTCTTTGTGCCAAAAATGGTATCATGGGCAGGGCATAAGAGGACCATGTTCATCCAGACGCAGGCGACTCCCAACCCGCAATCGCTCATGTTCTATCCTGGAAAGCCGGTTATGGAAGTTGGGAGCTCTAATTTCCCTAACGCTGGGTCCATGATGACATCTCCTTTGGCGAAGGCACTATTTGCGATTGATGGTACATCATGCCTATTCCCGAGTAATCTGTTTGTCTTATTGTTTTCCTTCTCACCATTATTTTATCTATGAATATTCAATTTAGGTATTTGATTAGTTGATCCTCCAGTCCTCTTGTTAATACGATTAGTTACCACTGTTAACTGGCAATGAGCCACTTGTTGCCATGTATTGAGTTTTGGAAGAACAGCCAGTTTACAGCAATGAGCTACTTCACCTTCCATGCTTTGGTATAAACTACTTTGTTCAATGAATCAATGTTTAACTATATAGTTCTCCTTCTGTTTAATCAGTATTTAATTTTTCTTTTTAGTTTGTCTTGTTGATCTTTTGTTGTTAAAACCCATTTTAGCTCTGAAGGGAACTATTCTGAGCTGTAACTGAAAAAGTGGCTTATAAAGAGCTATGCACTAACATGCATAATCAAATCCTTACTTAAAAAATTAGCGTCCAGGTAAGCACTGTAGTTTCTTGGAGGCCCAAGCAAACATTTGGACACAAAGGGAAAGTTGGGTAACCTGAATACAATATATAAGTAGCAGGATCTATGTCCATGTGATTGGACAAAGGGTGATGCATGCAATGAGCTGGGTGAAAGATGAAAAAGCGGCAAACCATAACATGTGAAAGAGCACATTGGTGGAATGGTCCATAGCAAAAGAAAGTCCTTCCAAAAGCAAGAATCCTAATCTTATCTTAAATTCTGTAAGGAAGACATACCTGGAGCTGCCGCTTAATTCTTGCAAATGCCTTACCCATGCTGTGGGCCTGCAACATTGTCATTGTTCAACAAGGAAGATTGGCTAGTTACAAAATAACACATCAATGCAAACGGTTAAGGCTTAGTTTGCCATTGCGGTGGCTTATAATCCATAGTTTTGTTTTACTACTTTTGGATATTAACTACTTGAAGCATATATTTTGGATCCATAACAGCAAAACCTTACCAAAGTTTGTAAGGATTCCTGTAACAGTAAATATTCCACAGCACAACAACCTCAAATTGGTCCCAGTTGTTCCTTTTTTTCTTTCAATGGAATGTTAAATTTTTACATGATGTTGACTGGTTACAATTTCTATGCAGGAGTTACTAGAGTATTCTTTGGATCTGATTTTTAACTGTAAGTCTGTAACAAAATCAGAAGAAACTTCTTGGGACTATCTCAAGCCTAAGATTTTTGTTGTGATTATGGACTTCTACTCATCTGGATAACCACTTTTTCTGGACTCAAATACTGCAACCTCTATGGACACAGCAATTCATGAGGTATCTCAATAGCTTTTTTCCAACTCCTTTCTACGGTATTTCTTGTCTTGCCTTTTCTGGCTTTTAGCGTTCGCATGGCCATTTTTAATATCATATAGACCCTTCCAAAACTATCTACAGTTTTGGAAAAGGAATATCATTGGCATTACTTTTTGGCTGTTTTGGTCATATTGCTTATGGGCAAAGTGGTGATCTATCAGTGCAGTATGTAAAGTATAAATGGTATTTGTTTTAGGTAAGCTGTAAATATAATATAAAGTAAATTTGTTTCATACCATTGCAATCATTGTAGAGTTGGAAAATATCATCGCGAAGAGTCTTGGCTTACAAATGCCATTCGAAATGCGAAAAATTCCTCGAAATGCCATTGCCGTCATGATCACTGTCAGTTTTTGCTGTTAACGTCCATACTAGAGAGAGGAAATTTCTAAAATGACAAAGTTGCCCTTTCCGACCTTGCCCTTGTCTACACTTCTCTGCGCCGCCTCCTTGGCTCCTTGCCCTCTCGACCAGCCGCCTCCTGCACCTGCCTCACACCCACCTCCCATGCCTCCTCGCCTTACTTCTCCCGCGTCCTCAACTCCTTCCTTCTTTCCCTCTGCTCCCGCTTCCCATTTGTTGCTCCTGAGGAAGACGACTGTGACAAGGAGGAAGATAATCAAGGAGGAGGGGGGAAGAAGAGGGGAATCTGAGAAGTGAGGTGGAGGAAGGGAGGGAGGCACGCGCACGGCTGCAGCAAAAGCTAAGGAAGCGGGCAAGCAGCGCAGTGCTGCGGTGGCTCATGGTGTCGGTTGATAAGAATGGGGGAAATTATGGAGTGAGATTAGATTATCAGGAGCTGTACTCGGTGGCTAAATTTCAAAACAAATTGTATCCTAGTTCTTGTTGTTTAGGTTCTGCATCTTCAGATCCTGACATGGATGCTACAATTGAGGAATGATTCGCGCTCAGCTTCAATATGCTGAATGCAGCATCCAGGGCGATGGCATGGCCATGGTGCTCGCCGGGCGCAGTGGCGTAGTGGCTCGCACACCTGCGGACCACGTCACTTGCACATCGAGCATCGGCGCCGATGGCGGATGGTGAGGCAGATGGCAGCGGCTGTGGCGCTGTGAACTGGGCGATGGGCTTGAGTACAGGCGGTAGTAGCAGGTGTGCGGCTGTGAGCACCTGAGTGAATGAAGAAGGGAGAGCAGAACTTATTGGAGAAGACATAGAGCAAGGATAGAAAGGTCATTTCACCGGCAACTAACGGAAAATGGAAGTCGATGGTATTTTCCAAAATTTTGGGCCTCTGCGATGGTATTTGGAAGTTGATCTCCTTCACAATGGTATTTTCCAACTTCACGACAATTACGATGGCATGGACCAAATTTGCTCCATAACACATGATGAACATCTGAAAATATGATAGGCACATGTAACATGTATTTGCAAATCTTTATATAAGTTATATTCAGCAGTAATGAAAAGTAGCTTAGAAGAAGATTAAAATTGAATTCTGATTATCATTTGACTTGTTGCTTGGGGGAAAAATTGCTTGACTGATTCAATTTGAATGTTTCATTGGAGATATGAAGTATTATTTGCTGCTTCCACCTGGTGGTATGTTGATACAATATAGAGATATCTGCCCCAGTGTGCACGTTCCACTACAATACTTCTGAATAATGTTGATCCCTAATCAAATAATAAAAATATAATGCTTCGTAAATCCAGAGTGTTGATACTGTAAATTACGTGAGTGTACCAAGAAGTTTGGTAGCACCGACACCACATCTTGTTATCAATAATAATTAAAAAATTGGGTGTGCCATGTTGTCTGCTTGATATTCTAAATCTGTATGTTTTCTTCCTCTGTCATTCATAGGATGATTCAGAAATAGTTGCTATGATAAAAGAACTGTTGGAGACTCGCATTCGACCTGCTGTTCAAGATGATGGTGGTGACATTGAACACCGAGGATTTGATCCGTTAATCTCTCTCTATCCCTCTCATTCTCATGTACAGTGCTGCTATTAAGAATTTCGGCTGCATAGTCTCACTATGATGCTACCTTTTCGGAGAAACAGGGATAGTTAAGCTAAAAATGCAAGGTACCTGCAGCGGCTGTCCAAGTTCATCCGCCACGTTGAAGTCTGGGATAGAAAACATGCTCATGCATTATGTGCCTGAGGTAACAGTAACACTCAGTGCTTTATTTTCTGTTTCTGCGAACACCGCCTGGTGCTTGTAGCTCAGTTTTAAAAGGTGCTCTATTTGACAACTAGAATACTGGTTATTTGGTAGTATTCAGGAAATCAGTTACAATTGCTATCGGTTTCTATGATAAGCTTGCTTAAATGAGTAACTTTTCCATCTTCTATCCATATATTCTCGCTGGCAGGCCCAGCAAATTTTAATGTTTCACGCTTCTTTGGCAGGTGAAAGGAGTAGAACAGGAGCTTGATGGTGATGAGGAAGATGAACTGACTGGCCAGATGGAATGCGAGTCTTTTACGGATCGATCACACATGAAATATTCGGGAAAATTTGAACCTCCCAAAACCATAGGTTATCGCTATGTTTGTTTTGTGAGAACCTGGAATAGCTTAAAGTATTTTTTGTGGCGGTTAGACACTTGTAGTTTTGATCATGATGTATGCAAGAGGCAGACTATCTATCATAGATGGTAGAGGCAGCCGTAGCCTAAATCAACATGGGTTGCACTAGGGCTGAATAAATAGATACAGTGGATTGATCTTTTCTTTTGTCGAATTCTGTGTATATGATGAGCTTCTCTAATCAATAACAAGTGTAATTTCATGGTGGTTGCGTTCCTTATATCTTCCTATTTCGCATATGTTGTATGCTTTGTATTTGCATCTTCAAGAATGTTGAATAGTGCAAATAAAAGTAGGAATTTGGTAGTGTGTATTTCTGGGTGTGAACTTAAATAAACTATAGGTTTCGTTTTCCATCGTCAGAACTCTGATTTGCCACTTATACGCGCAAAAAACGTAAGCAAGAGGCACTATAAGAATTACAGCTTTATGTGATTATGTCATCTCAACAGAGGTGAAGAGCAGCAAATTTACTGTCTTGTTGCACTGACTGAAATGAAACAAATAAATCATTTATTACGCATGACGAAGGGCGATGCCTGTTTTTGATCGCCCATCCTTCTTAATAAAAAAGGGAAACAAAACACATACAAGGAAATAAACAGAAAAGGGGGAGACGTGAGAATGAGGCGGTAAAATGACCTCTTAACTAATCACAAGGTGCCTACCATGATCAACAACACAGACAAGGACCAGCTTCTTCCCCATTTCCCCCAGGGCACCTTCGCTTCCGGATTCCAACACGACACAATCAGAGATCTACGGAGCGGGTGGATCCAAATATCAAATCCAGCCCCCTCACATCAACATCATCCTGAAAGAGGCCTCCCCCCTCCTATCTCATCCTGATAATCCAAGAAAGTTATATGATTGGTTTGGAATCATTGGGTGGTGTTTGTGTTGTGTTGTATCATGTATGTACAATTGTGCACCAATGGTGTGGGTTCTTAGCCATGTAGTACTGTGGGTGCAGATGAGGAGGACAAGGCCATGAGCAAGAATGCAGCCTCCTCCACTCCCATTAGGACCCTCTTTTTCTTCACCACTTGGAGGCTGTTACTTTTGCTGCTGCTGCTGCTTCTGTCTTTTACTGCACTTGTTGCCTCACTGTGATCTTGATGCTGTTGCTGCTCCTGCTGCTTGTTGTCTAGACCTAGCTCTTGCCTCCTCTTCCTGTACCGGATCCCGCACGCATTGCAAAGTGACTGTGATCGAATCGAAAATTGCTCAATGCACATCCAGATTTTGTCAAACTAAGATCACAATAAGCATTAGTAATTCCATATTGCTTTTTCACAAAATTTTCCCGAGTTTCCCAAATTGTTTTGCTGTTTGATTGTTTGATGCTGTTACCAGGAAGGAAAAACTGTTAAGGTGATAAGGATACCCTTAAAGAATTGACTCAAGCAATAGAAAATAACTAGATTAGGAATTAGGATGGGATCAAAGAAAGTTGACCCCTTTTTTAATAGTTCACACTTGTGAAGTTGGATTGGAGGTTAGTACTGTTGCAAGGAACAGCTCACCTAACCTCCAAATGGAACCAAACTGAATAGAGATTCTGAAATTTACCATGGGGCGGCTATTCATACTATGATTAGAACAATCATCACCATATCTTCTCTCCCTCTCCCCTAACTCCAAATTAACATCTTTGTGTTGTGCCAAGAAACATAAGAAACCTTAATTTCTCACATGATCACCCCATGTATATCAAGAACAGGTTGCATTGCACTTGCATGTATCTATCTATCTACTTCAAAAGGTAACCAAGAAGTACAAGAACTATGATGATCAGGTAATGATCAACATCTCTGATCACCTCCTCGGCTCCTCCACAACACAAGGAAAAAAAACAGAGGGCTGAAGGCATGAAGAGGACTCACCCTCGGCCCCGTCGGGCCGCCGCGCCACATGGGCGTGGTGGTGGTGCGACATTCGACGCAACACCTTCTCCCTTCCTCCACCACCGCGATCCGAATGACCTGAACAAAGAAGAAATTAAGACCCAAACACATCAACCAAACAACATAAAAATCTCCCTTTTTTCAGAGAGAGAGAGAGAGGTGAACCTTCTGATCAGAGGAATCCATGGGCGGCGCTGGATAGTCAGTCGTGTTGGAGGTGGAGCCCGGATTGATCTTGATCGGAGTTGATGGTGTCGTGCTAGTTTTGCTCTGTTTCTTGAACTAGCGTATGTGGGAGGAGAGGGAGTAGTTGTGGAGGGAAGAGAGGGAAAAGATAGAGCCTCCAGCGGTAGGAGTGTGGAAGAAGGGCAAGCCAGCAACGAACGTATAAGAGAGATAGGGCTGCCGGTGGGGCCGGCCCTGTCCTCCTTCCTTTATCTGCTATATATGCTGGTATTATTGTGTTTCTCTGTCTTTTTTATTTATTTTAATATTTTTATTCTAAAATACAGTAATATACCTTTTTTTTAAATTTTACAGAATAATTCTTTATCGCTCTACCATTTAGTGACTTATATACAAGTCGCCTAGGCTAGTACGTCTTTCCGACATGACAGAAGAGATATCGTTAATCAGTAGTTCATGATTAGACAAATCGCTCAATCATTGAACGACTTGTGCTTGTCAGCAACCAAGAGATTATTGTGATTATTTCGTAAAATAAAAAACGGAGGATATTACTATTTCGAATAAAAAATAGATTATTTTAAAAAATTCTTCTTTTTGGTTGTTAACTGCGATGTGGTACAATGATATTCTAGACTAAAAGAATAACTGTAATATTGATTTGCTTATGTTTCTTGTAATTTCCAGCGCGATAGTTTTCATTGAATGGTACCATTATTTATCGTAGTGAGCCCTAAGACTCAACGATAGAACAGGGATCAAAACACGGAAAACCGATCAATCATCCAACACACGTAGCATGTTGGCTCCGTAAGGTACGGATACCATACTGGTTGGGCACTTGGGCTAGCTACCGGTTAACAGCATATATAATGTGTATTTTGGTGGTTGGTGTCCTAACGTGAGTTTGACGAGGGTGAGGCGGCACAATTAAGACAAGTTTAGTGGTCCAGGTGGCATGATTAAAAGTGAGGATGGGCGTGTATAACGATATGCAGAGCCGTTGATGCCTATAATTCTACTACTCTACGCCATCTATAGACGAAAGACGAAAGATTTCATACAATGATGGGTTATGGTGATACGGCCATGATTGTAGACAACACACAATCTTTAATGTTTTTTTTGTTACGTGCATACTACCACATGATTGTAGATATCACATTTCTCGCTTTTATTCTCTTTCATCTATATCACTTAAATCTTACGTGGCGAGACTATACTCAACCGATATAAACCTATTATACATGACCTTAGACCTGCTTCACGGTGTCTCTTACGTTTCTCCCATTTCATCAACTCTTTCCATCACCTGACTTGGCGAATGGATCCAAGTGGAGCGCGGGACAGGCAAATTGGAGCGGCCATGGTTAGTTTAAGGATATACTTATGTGGAGTAGCGGACAGGTTTTGAGCTTGGAGGATCTTGGCCAAAATTGGTTTAAATTTTCTGAATTTTAGATGAGAAGCTTCTATGTTAATACTCGCACATCATCAATCAAATCTACCATCCTAATCCGCATATCTCTCGTCTACATCTCATTCTACTCGCGCATAAACTAAAACACCAAGGTATTAGAGCACGAAAAGAACACGGATCAGCTTAACAAAACCATCTGGGTTTTCATGCTTCCACGGAAAAGGAAAACAAACAAAAAAGAAGAAAATGGCATATTCCACATTACTGATTTGCACATGCATACATATCCACAAGATACACACACATATAAACCTACACCTCATACACACACACACACAAAAAGGAAAGAAGACAAAGGCAATAAGAGAGGAGAGGAGCAGCTCAAACTGAACTAAAGATGTGTAAAGGACATGGTAAAAGAGACGAGAAAAAGGTGTTGAACAGGGAGCAGAAGAGAGGGAGACAATTAGGGCAGGGGAGGCAGAGAAAAGAGATATAGCGAGGATATATCACATGAGTCCGGAGACAGAACAAATTAATAAAAAGGATGGCTTTTTACACTTAGGAAAGGAGAAAGGAAGGGTGTTTAAACTTTAAAACCATGTCAACTGCAAAGTCGAGAGGATGTTTAATTGAAAGCAAGCGAAAGTGCTAACAATCTCTAGAAAATTTATAGAGAAAGATCATCAAGAACTAATACACTCATGCATGTTCTACCCATGATCTACAGAACCCACCTATCCCTGATCTCCACCCTGAGATTCAAGTTGTGCAAATTTTGCTTGAAATTCTTGTAACTGGGGATATTAACCGTTGCTCTTGCATGATTTTCTATATATAGTATTATTCCTACAATGGAAAGTAATATGATATTATCACACTGGAAACATTGCTAGAAGGGGTAGCAGGATCAATCCTGATGGAAGAGGAAAAGAGAAGGGAAGAAACAAACAATGGAAGGTTATTATTCTTCTTCTTTCCATCTAATCTTTTTGTCCCTTCCTTTCATGGCACCCTCCATGGAACACCAAGTGTTGAAATATGTGATTCATATGTGATCCGAATTTCTAATATGGTCGAATTCAATCATGCCATATTAGAAATAGCAAAAATATGTTCATCTAATAGCAAAAATCCGTTCTCTAGCAGAGCACGGGTCCCAAGACAATTACATTTTTGTTTAATAAATCACCAAGCAAGGTCATGTGGATTCACGTGAAGTGCTCTTTTTTGGGAGATTTTTGCTACGTCCACCCAACAAGTGTACCAGGTGTTTTGAAGATCTTTGATTCACTTACACATAACATGTACCAAAGATGTTGTGATTTTTGCTAGGTTTACTTAGATTAGTACCAGCAATTTCAGTATTTATTCCTCATGGCGACTTTGAAATATGATTTTTCACTCCTGGATCGAGACACAAGATTTTCGCTGTGGCAAATCAAGATAAGAGCTGTGTTGGCACATATGGATTTGGATGGTGCATTGGAAGGATTTGAGAAACAACTTATCACATGAACCGCAGATGAGAAGCGTAAAGACTATAAGGCTTTATCTCAGATTCACCTTCATCTATCAAATAATATTTTGCAGAAGGTTTTGAAGGAGAAGACAGGTGATGTATTTTGGTTGAAGCTGGAGCAAATTTTCATGACAAAGGATCTCACCAGTAAGATGCATCTCAAGCAGAAGTTGTACTCTCACAAATTGCAAGAAGGAGAATCCGCTTGATCATCTTCGGTGTTTAAGGAGATCGCTGCCGACCTAGAGTGGATGGAGGTAAAATATGATGATGAGGATTTGGGTCTTATTCTTTTATGCTCTCTGCCTAGTTTTTTTTTCAAATTTCAGATATACCATATTATATAGTAGAGATACTCTCACTCTAAATGAAGTTTATGAAGCTTTGCATGCTAAGGAGAAGATGAAATATATGGTACCTTCTGAAAATTCAAGTTCGTAAGGAGGATGCTTGTTTGTTCGTGGCAGATAAAAGAAGAAGAACTCAAACAATGGATCTCGGGGCAAAAGTTCGAATAGCTACAAGAACCTGTCAAAATCCAGAGACAAGTACAAGTCGTGCAAATATTGTAAGAAAAGTGGGCACAACATCTCTGAATGCTGGAAGCTACAGAATAAAGAAAAAACAGGCTATTATAAGCCAAAAGGTAAACCACATGATGAAGGTAAAGCCTCCCTTACGGCTGATGATAGTTCTGATAGAAAAGTTCTTGTTGCCTTTGCTAGATGTGCTAAGACCAATGATGAATAGATTCTTGATTCCGCCTGTAGCTTTCATATTTGTCCTAATAGGGATTGGTTTGCCACCTATGAACTTGTTGAAGGTGGTACTGTGTTGATGGGTGATAACTCATCTTGTAAGGTTGCAAGAATTGGTTCAGTTCAGATCAAGATGTTTGATGGCATTGTCAGAATTTTGACAGATGTG
The DNA here is from genome assembly GCA_036346405.1 of Phyllostachys edulis. NCBI lineage: Eukaryota > Viridiplantae > Streptophyta > Magnoliopsida > Poales > Poaceae > Phyllostachys > Phyllostachys edulis. The sequence continues at coordinate 76,237 of JAYEVD010000640.1, read as the reverse complement.
AGGCACACCCCAGATTTGAAAAGGAACACCATCTCTTTGAGTACTCTTGATGCTAAAAGGTACAAGTATTCTGGTGAAGGTGGAGTTTTGAAGGTATCAAAAGGCTCTCTTATTGTGATGAAAGTCGATATTAAATCATTAACTGTATTCATCTGCGAGATACTACAATATTATGTAATATTGCTGTAATTTCAAATTCATTATATGCTACTAATCTTTGGCATATACGTCTTGGGCATATGAGTGAAATTGGTTTGGCAAAATTGAGTAAGAGAGACTTCTTGATGGACATAGCATCGGCAGAAGTTGAAATTTTGTGAGCATTGTGTGTTCGCAAACACAAGAGGTGAAGTTCAATACTTCACTTGCACCACGAAGACATATTGGATTATGTGTATTCTAATTTATGGGGACCATCTTGCAAGTCATCGCTAGAAGGTGCTCGTTATATGTTAATAATTATTGATGATTACTCTAGAAGAGTGTGGCCTTATTTCTTGAAGCATAAATCAAAAGCATTTTCATCATTTAAAGAGTGGAAGACTATAGTTGAAAGGCAAACTGAAAAGAAGGTAAAGAAACTTCGCACTGATAATAGGATGGAATTATGTTCTAATGAATTTGAATCATATTGCAAGACGGAAGGCATTGTTAGGCACTACATCGCTCCCCATACTCCTTAACAAAACCAGATAGCCGAGCGTATGAACAGGATTATCATTTCTAAGGCCTGTTGCATGTTGTCAAATCTTGAGTTTGCATATGCATTTTTAAAAAGCCGCCTTCGCTTACTATCTTATTAATCGGTCACCCTTTATTGCAATTGAAAAGAAGACTCCAATTAATGTATGGTCTGGTTCCCCAACAAATTATTCAGAATTGAGAGTTTTTTTGTTGTATTGCTTACGCTCATGTTGATAATGAAAAATTAGAGCCTATAGCTGTTAAGTGCATCTTTCTTGGTTATAAATCTGGTGTCAAAGGATATAAGTTGTGGAATCCTAAAACAAATAAGGTTATAATTAGCAGAAACGTTGTCTTTAATGAATCTGCTATGCTTCATGATAAACTGCCCCCTAATGTTCATGTTGAGAGTGAGCAGCATTCAAGTGCTCAGGTGGACTACTTTGTTGGTTCAGATAACACATCAGATAAGAAAAATATTGTTGTTCATGATGCACCTATTGTTGAGGATTCTCTTATTGTTGAGTTGCCACCACAACAGTTCATTGTAGTTAATGTGCCTAAGAGAGATTAATCCGCTTAAGAAGTTAATTGAAGAAGCTAATATTATTGCTTATGATTTGAGTGTGGCGAAGAAATTGAAGGTAATACGTAACCTTCATTATACTCTGGGCTATTAGCTCCACTCATTGTAATACGTGGCTAATCGAGATGTAGTCACTTGAAAAGAATGGCACTTGGGAACTAGTGAAATTGCCAAAGGAGAAAAATCATGTTTATTGCAAGTGGATTTTCAAAAGAAATAAAAGTATTTCTCCTACTGAACCAGCAAGGTTGGTTGCTAAAGGTTATAGTCGATTCGTGTGTTGATTTTAATGATGTCTTTTCCCGAGTTGTGAAACATAGTTCTATTCGCACTTTACTCGAAGATTGTTGCTATGCATGATTATGAACTTGAGCAATTAGATGTTAAAACGCATTCTTACATGGAGAGTTGGTAGAGCCTTTTTAATTTTTAATCCTTTTAAAATTATTTTAAAGATAGACTCTTCTTAACTTTATTTCAATTTGACCTTTTGATCACGCCATGACCATGGGCGTGACCAAATCAGATACACGCCATCGACCACGACGTGACAAATCAGTCTGCCACGCCACCAACCCTTTGGACGGTTCTGCTTTTGGGCCAAGAAGAGTAGCGTGACAACACAGCTTTAGTCACGCCATGATCGGTGGCGTGACAAAGACAGCTTGGTCACATCACGGATCATAGCATGACCAAGGAGGTTAAAATTGGAAATAAAGCTAGAAAGATGTTATCTTTAAAATAACTTTTAAAAATGATTAAATAATAAAAAGAATTCTCTAAAATATCACACAGGAAGAAAACTCCAGTGAACACAATATTGCCATTGGTCTGAACATATTCGGCTCAGCATAAATGCCCTTTGCCAGCCTCAACTTGGACGAGATCATAGAGTAGGAATTTCACACGAGCTATACAAAATCCACCCAAAACCCTCTATTCTAAGGCTCCGTTTGGCATTGCGGATACTTTTGAAAAGCACGTTTTCTACGTTTAGAATATATACACAACATTTTTGTTGGAAGCATATTTTACGAGGTATAGCGGCAAAAGTGCTAACTGCTCGCCGAAACAACACATCAACGTATCAGACGAGGCAGGCCATGTGATGTAAAAGTGATCTCACCAAGTTGGCGCAACTGAAATCTCCATGCGCAGTGGCAGCCTGAGCTTTGTTTGGGTTGGGACCAAACAGAGGCGCAGTGTGTTTCGCCTCAAATTGTCTCCTTCGATCGAACTGTGTGAGGTGTCAAAAGAAGGGAGAGCAAAGAGGGTATCCATAACCACGGACCGGCGCGTTCACATCGAAAAATATAGACATGATCATTTAAACTAACTATCTTGGCAAGAGCCACTCTTGGACAGTACGATACGACCCAGAGAACCACGCCTCCTCCTGCCAAGTACAAGTAGGGCTGTAAACGAGCTCTGAGCTCTAGCAAGCCTCCTTTCAACTAGGGTTGTAAACGAGTTAAGCTCGAGCGAACCTAAATTGAGGTTAGAGTATAGAGCTCTGCTTGGCTCGAAAAAACTCGATAATTACATTTTAACATGATACCTACAATAAAATCTTGACTGCCTCGAGCTTGGCACGTAAAAGCCAAGCTAAAAAAGGGATAAATCGAGCCTTAACCACACTAGCCGAGCTAGAATCAAAACCTACAGCGAGCCCGGCTCGAATAGCTTGCGAAGCTCGAACTTTTTTTTAAGTAGCACTACTTCCGAGCTCCCACAAGATAAAAGAAAAGGCCCTTTCGCTCGCTGAGCAACTCCACCGGAATCCACGGCTCCCGACCGTCGGCCGCCCACATGGCCGCGAATCATTGGAGCATCGCTGCTGCTACTGTGAATGATGATTGGATGGAGATGAGATGCAATAATCAGATACATAACAAAATAGAAAATACAGGGAGGCACAGGCACACACAGTCAGAATCAAGATCAAAACCATTTGCTTCCGAGGAATCTTACCCCGAAAGAACATTTTGCAAGCGTTTAACACATTACTGGCATAAAGAACATCCAAACGGGAAATACTGACCGCCGAATGATGAAACATACGAGAATATAACAAACAGCTTTCTTTTCTTTTTCTTTCATGTGCTACACCATAACGTGGTCATACAACGATAAACCGGGTTCCGCGGTAAAACTAGGAACCGACTTTTTCTCTTCCACCAATGCCTCGAACCAGAACCTCCTCACCAAAAAAGGCAATACACCTAGTTTATCTAGACATACGTGACAGCGTGAAGCAAACAACAGTAAGTACACAAACAACAAACTTTGACACGGCAAACCTGCGAAACATACGACAAACAATGAATAGACAAGCGTGGGACTCCCAAAACCCAGTTGCTATTGATGTTTATAAGTAGTGCCGATACTCTTGCGACAGGTTAATACACAGCACAGAGACCGTGAAACCATGAATACCCTAATTTTCAAGGTTCTTTTTTTACCTCAAAACAGACAATAATATAATTAATTCATGCTATATAGGAGGCAAAACTCGACTGGTGACTCTATCCCGACAACACCTGCGCTCTGTACGCCCTCCCCCCATGCCCCCGCCATAGGATGAGGCAGAACCCAAATGACCCCACCGGCCGAACTTGAAGACTGACCATTGACCACTGGCGATGCAGCCCAAGGACTGACCCTGCTTACTGGGACTGACATGACGACTGCCTGAGACCAGACCGACGGGACCCAACCATGACTCGAACGACAAGACTCCCCCAACTCTGACTAGCCCCGAGTAAGTAGATAAGGCACAGGGGTACACCATTCCAGATGGGTATCTGCATTAAAATATATATATATATATAATCAGAAAAGACAACCAAGCATATGCAATGTATGCCACCCAATTCAAGTCAACTGCTAAAGAGGGCATACCTTCAGCCAAAGTTGAATCCACCCGATGGAACAGAGGTCTGCTGGCTTCCAAGGTTGAAGCCATTCTGAGGGTTGTCACCTGAGGGCATGGCGTCATCTTCCTCCTCCAACCAGTAGGACTCAAGCATCTTAACCGCCTTCTCGTATATCTCCGTGTTGTCATGGCTCTGAAGGTTCTCAATCTTGTCCAGTCCCTCAGCATCATCAATCATCTGCGCATAGGTGTTGACATCCCCTGCTCCAAGGTTCCTCTCCGCCTCCCCAACCTTCAAGATGTTCTCAAGACCTTCCAAGCAAACTGTTACTATTCTGGGATCTGGGCAAACGAGCAGATCACACAGTGGCTTGATGCAACCCTGGGCAACAAGGTACCTGCTCAACATTTCATGCAATTGCCAAGGTTGTCAGAAAATAAAATGAAAACACGTACTACTAATAACAAAGCACAAACAGAAGCAAAACAAAAGCTCCCATACTTAAGCTGATCGTGTGTTCCACCAGAAGTGGCATTTGAAATAGCCCAAGCTGCCTCTTTCTTGATGTCAAATTCAGCAGTTTGCAGAAGATGCACCAGAGGCCCGATTATGTTCGCATTGATCACAGCCTGCAGAGAAACAACAGTATTTTAGCAGGGTGGATCTTATCTCTACAAAGGACACATCATAATCATTAAAAGGGCTATATGATCCCATCACTTAATCCAATACAGTTAAGCCAATATTGCTACATGACAACATTGATATGCTGACAAATATAAGTTCCTTTTGTTTCTAGAAAAAAATCAGTGTGCTAATTCTAACTTGCTTGTGGCTTTTCGTTCTAAAGAATATCAATATGCTAATTCTAACTTCCAAACACACCAACCTGGATCTGCTCCCTGTTACCAGCTGTGATGTTTGAGATAGTCCAGCATGCTTCTTTCTTGATGCTTTTCTTGTGATTGGTAGTCAAGAGGTTCAAGAGACAGGGAAGCGCTTGATGATCGATGACACACTGCAGTAAGGGAGAAATATTAATCATAACATAAAAGATGTCAGGTTAATCTTAGAAATCAAGCCCAGATTTCTCATCCTCAAGGCCTACCTCCAACACAATCAGTTATATGGTACCGCGAACATAATTTAATTAATCCCATCCAAGCAGCCATTGATTCAAATGACAGTCAACTGCCAATATAACACTTCACTACCAAACTACCTTTATACTAAATGCATGTAGCATTAATCAAAGCGAGACAAACATGTGCACTTAACGGAGAAACTCTAACCATAGATCACTGGTAATCGAGTCCTCCGCGATAACTCAGATATTCTTCTGGAATGAAATTTCTAAGATGCTGACCAGTTTCACATAAGATCTTTGCACAGCAGGGCACACAGAACAATTTACAACCTGGCTATTGTGTTAGTTATCACAATGACAACTGAGTTCCAAAACCATTGAAGGTTTGATATTACAGCAAAGACAATATCAACTAATTAACTTTTCATCATCTAAAAATAAATAAAACTCCAGATAAATGATAGCATGTTCCTCTATCGTGCTCAGATCCATTCATAACTTGATATACCAAGCAAGCATTTATAGTAGACATATGTACTAAATTATAAACAAAGATATCTCGGACACTGTACTCTAAAGCATTGGCCTGAGAACATTTTCAAAGGCAACGGAACCGTGCCAACATAGTGGAAGCAATAGAACCTAATAATAAATACCAAAAGCCTAGAGTTCTTGCTGTGTTTTCCTTGCGGACACTGTACTCTAAAGCATTGGCCTGAGAACATATTCAAAGGCAACGGAACCGTGCCAACATAGTGGAAGTAATAGAACCTAATAATAAATACCAAAAGCCTAGAGTTCTTGCTGTGTTTTCCTTGCTGGATAATATTCCAGCTTGGCAGTTGGGTTGATTACACACAACAGGCAAAAGACATCAGGAAAAAAAAAGGTTTCCCGAGTTGAAAATTTTACCACGCATAACGTAACAAGAATTATGAAAGGAAGGTACAGCCAAGCTAATAAATGAGCTATAACCCCAACACCAATTTAGTTTGTATAAAACCAAAAAGGAAAGAAGGAAAAACAGAGACCTTTAAAGGACATGCTCCCCTAGAAAACACCTTTTAAAAATTATAACATCCACATGTAATAACACTGCCAATCAGCACATTCATGGACTATCTACAATGCTAGCAGGACTAAAGAAGCTTCATCATAAGTTCATAACTAAACATTATAGAACAGTACTGCAGCTATATATTTATCATCATCTGAAGCAAACAAAGCAAGGTGTCTATCAAGTACACAGATGCAGAGTTAAATTTCCGAAGACACTACTCTTTAATCCTTGCAACAACCAGGAATTACAGCTTTCATATTCATTTAAAGTAATAACAGGATATATATAAATAATAATTTAACAAACAAATAAATGACATGGTAGAAAACGAATTGCACTCGCCAGTTGAGTTTACCTGAGTCTGCATATCATCCCCTGTGACGATGTTGCCCACCGCGCAGAGCTGGAATGAGGACTGATGCCGAAGGATGCCTAAATTGAAGTGACAGGAGTTAGAACTTCAAGCATCTGCCATGGTCCTTCGGTAGCTCAAGGGTAAAATATCAACAAAAAACACTTACATGAGAAGCTCCACAAGCCGTGGGAACACACCAGATTCAATCACAGCTTGGATCTTGTCATTAGTTCCATCAGACAAGTACGAGAGAGCCCAGCAAGCATCAGTCAGAACCTCCTCATCCTGTGAGTGGATGAGGCGCTGAAGTGCTGAGAGCGCTGGTTTGACCTGCTCAGGCACACATAAATCAACCAAACTGTCCTATGTATCAAACATTTATAGTCAATGTGAGAAATCAGACACCAGCCCAGAATCAAACCTGCTCAAAGTTCGGCTGTGGCTTCCCACGGCAGAAGTTTGAGAGTGTCCATGTGGCGCCCTGAGCATCGATAGTTTGGCATGCTCATTGAGCTGCTGCAACAGCGGAATAACCCACCGTTCCCAAGCACCAGGTCACGGCACTTTGGAGAGTCACCATGACATTCCCCAGAGCCCATACAGCCTGCAAAGCAAAATAAGAAACATACCAACCTAAATATCATGCAGTATAAGTCTCAAAGAAAAGAAAATTCTTCTGTAAATTGATATCATGCCTGCTCGCGGACATCCTCACTGGGGGAGCTGAGGAGCTTGACAAAGATGGGCACAGCACCGTACTCAACCACAACTTTGGTGTTCTCTGATGTGCCTGATGCAATGTTAGTGAGTGCCCATGCAGCCTCAAACTGCACAAAAAAAAGGAAAAGGTAAATTTTCACAAATGTCACTGATTAACACTACAAGTAAAATCAAATAAATGTGGTTGGATCACTGATATTGTTCTCACACCTGGAGTTGGGGATAGTCCTCACGTGTAAGGAACTCAATGAAGCGAGGCACCACCCTGTGTTGATCACCTCCTCAATTGGAGGACTCCGCTCTACAAATATTTAAGCAACTATCAGCTAGTGACCCTTCACAATTTTTCACATAGAAGTAATCATGTTATCAACCAGATCTCGTTAGACTTTGTCCAATATCCATGAAGTGAATCGAAATTGTTATCTTGAAAGTAAAAAGAACAAAAAGTGTATGAACTAAAAGCATAAATCATATCCGTAATTATTGAAAGAAGTATTTCACAGAACCATAATTATTGAAACAAGTATTTCACGGATCGACAAACAGTTGCCACAGAAGATCAGCAGAGAGTTGAAAAAAAAATAGTCGTGCAATTTGTAAAATAGAAAACTCTGGGGAGCAATCGCGATTTTTTTCCTCGAAATTTCCTGAATCCCTAAGTTGCCAGGAGGGTTCCAGAAAATAGATGAAATTAGTATATTCAGTGAATTCCAAATCACAAAAGTAACAAGGGGAAGCAACTGATTTTGCCCTCACCAAATCCACAGGAAAACTGAGACTCTTAACAAACTTAACACAATTCACCGCAAACAAATCTAGAGCTGGCCAAACCCTTACAGTTATTAACCCATAAATACCCAAAATCACCCCCTAAACTACGTCTAGCGCAATAAATGTTCTCCACAAGCGTCACCAACTCATAAAACTTCAAATCTCACCGATGGATAACAGCTTCCGGAACTGCGTGGTGGCCTCCAGCTGCACGGCGCTGTCGTCCAAGAGCACCGCCTGCACCATCGTCGGCAAACCCTCCAACTGCACACGCGCACGGAGAGACAAACAGATCCAAAACCGTTAGATCGAGACTCACCAACCACAAACCTTAGCAAACCGATCAGATCGGGGAGAAACGAGAGCGAGCAAGCGAGAGGGGAGCAGACCTTCAGCTGGAGCACGGAGGAGTGGGCCATCTGCGGCGCGGCGGCGGAGGACGGAGGCCGTCGCGGCGCTTCTTCAGCAGGCTCTCCTCGCGGCGGCTCTTGCGGATCTCCACCATGTTGTCCTCGCGCCGGCGGCGGCCCTCCTCCGCGTCCACCGCCACCTTGTAGCGGCTGCGCCGCACCTCCGCCCGCTCGCTCGGCCGCAGCGACATCGTCGCCCTCGCCTCCTCGAAACCCTAGCGGCGCCCGGCTGGCGAGTGGGAGTGGTGGTGTGAGCGAGTCGCGCACGCACGATTCGATTCGATTTCGAAATGGGGAACGGGAGGGGGAAGAGGTGGGGGGGTTTATATAGATGTTTGAGGGGAGGAAGGCGAAAAAAAAGGTAAGGTTGAAGTAAGATGTGGGTTGATTTGGAACTTGGTGTACACGGTTTCGCAAGGGTAAATACGGTAATAGTGTATTTTGTATAGTGTATGACGATTTTTGGGTTAATCTAGCACATTTTCGTAACGTATTTGTTGATCTGATCACGATCTGCGCATATTTGCACCGTTATCGCATAGTGATCGTATGCCAACGTCACCGCCTACTTCAGCAACGCGGCCGCCATTTAATCTAAGCAATGGCGCCAACCGTGAGAGCACGACCACCATGTGACAACAACCTGCCCGCCATGCGTGTAGGTGTTAGTTAGTGATTAGGGTTAGTTGTTAGTTAGGGTTAGGCTAAAATTTGGGAGAATTTTAAAATAGAGGAAATGAGTCTAATAAATTATGATTTTTTTTTGTAGAGTCTCCTGACACTGTGTACTTGCCTGTATAAATTTTTCATAATTTTATTTGTTCAGAATTATAGGACATGGCAAGACAATTAAATCTTTACGATCGATCGTGGAGGTGAATTTTAAGCCATGAATTTGGTGATCATTTGAAACAATGTGGAATTGTTCAATCACTTACACCACCGGCACTCCACAATAGAATGTGGTGTCCGAAGCCACAGAATCGGACCTTGTTGGACATGGTTCGATCAATGATGAGCCAATCAGATCTGTCGTTGTATTTTTTGGGTTATGCTCTAGAAACTGCTACTTTCACTTTAAATAAGGTACCATCTAAATCAGTAGATAAGACATCATATGAGATGTGGACTGGAAAAAGTGTTAGTTTGTCTTTTCTAAAGATTTGGGGATGTGATGTCTATGTTAAATGTTTGACGTCTGGTAAACTCACACCCAAGTCTGATGAATGCTTCTTTATAGGATATCCTAGGGAAACCAAAGGATATTACTTCTACAACCAATAAGAGATCAAAGTTTTTATTGCCCGAAATGGTGTCTTTTTGGAGAAAAAGTTTCTTTCAAAAAGAAATTCGAGAAACATCTGAAAGTGTTTCAACTTCCACTGAACCTCTACAGGATGAACAAAATATTGTTGAACCTGTAGATGAGGCATCAGCCCCACGTAGATCTAAAAGGGCACGTCAATTGCTTATAAGGTATGGGCATAACGTATTATTGTTGAATAATGATGAGCCTAAGACTTTTAAAGAAGCAATGATGGACCCAAACTCTGAGAAATGGCTTAGAGCCATGAAATCCGAGATAGACTCCATGAAAGACAATCAGGTTTGGAACCTGATCAATCCACTTGATGGTGTTAAAACCATTGAGTGCAAATGGATCTATAAGAAAAAGATTGACATGGATGGAAATGTTTACATTCATAAAGCTCGACTAGTCGCAAAAGGGTTTCGACAAGTTCAAGGGGTTGACTACGATGAGACTCTCTCGCCGGTAGCGATGCTTAAATCTATACGGATCATTATAGCTATTGCTGCATATTTCGACTATGAGATATGACAAATGGATGTCAAAACGTCTTTCCTTAATGGAAATCTAGATGAGGATGTGTACATGACACAACCTGAAGGTTTTGTCGATCCAAATAATATTAGTAAAGTATGCAAACTTCAAAAGTCCATTTATGGGTTGAAGCAAGTATCTCAGAGTTGGAATATACGTTTTGATGAGGAGATCAAAATGTTTGGTTTCGTCAGGAACAAAGAAGAACATTGTGTTTACATGAAGGTTAGTGGGAGTGCGCTTATTATTCTAATCTTATATGTGGATGACATATTACTGATTGGGAATGACATTCCTATGCTAGAATCCATTAAGTCATTATTGAAAAATATTTTTTCCATGAAGGACCTAGGAGAGGCAGCATATATCTTAGAGATAAAGATCTATAGAGATAGATCAAGAAGGCTAATTGGATTAAGCCAAAGTACTTATATTGACAAGATGTTGATTCGGTTCAATATGAAGGATGCCAAGAAAGGTTTTTTGCCTATGTCACATAGCATAAGTCTTAGCAAGAGTCATTGTCCTTCGACAACTGATGAGCGAGACCGTATGAATGGTATTCCATATGCTTCAACTATTGGGTCTATCATGTACGCCATGATATGTACTTGACCAGATGTATCATATGCTCTAAGTGTTACGAGTAGATACCAAGTCGATCCCTGAAGATCATCGGACAATTTGAAAAACATTCTTAAGTACTTAAGAAGGACTAAGGATGTGTTCTAGTTTATGGCGGTGATGAAGAGCTCGTTGTAAATGGTTATACCGATGCAAGCTTCCAAACCGACAAAGATGATTATCGTTCATAATCTGGTTTTTGTATTAATTTTGAATGGAGGAGCGTTGAAATGGAAAAGTTCCAAGCAAGAGACGGATGCTGAATCTATGATGGAGGCCGAGTACATTGCGGCTTCTGAAGCTGCAAAAGAAGGTGTTTGAATAAGAAATTTCATTGCCGAGTTGGGTGTGGTTCCGAGTGCCTTGAGCCCAATGGATTTCTATTGTGACAACAATGGATCCATTGCGCAGGCTAAGGAGCCTAGATCCCATCAGAAGTCCAAGCATATACTCAGGCGTTCTCATCTTATTCGCGAATTGGCGGTGTCGGTGTTTTAGAACCGAACTTACGTAAAGATTGTTTGATTCGGGGGGTCTCCTAGAATGGAATCACGCAGAGATTGACACTTTGGGATTTTTATACGAGTTCAAGCCTTCTCCCGAGAGAATAACAACCCTACTCCTGTGTGTATGGTATTGAGTGTATTCGAACAATCGGGGAAAAACTAAGACTATTACAGAGATAGTGTTTGTATTCCCGATGGCCCAATTGATCCTCCTCTTCCTTTCTCTCGATTGCGCTTTTTATAGTAACGTGAAGGAGTGGCAGCACTCCAGATAAAGCGCGCCTCATTACCTCCGTGAATGGGCGACGTTAGTAATAATCACCGGTGTATTAACTCCTCCACGTCGCTCACAGACTATATACGAGATAATGGAGTATTACGTACCATTACTCATGAGAATAACGACAGATGATGATGTTTGAATCCCTTAATCAATAAGACCCACTTGTCTCATAGGTTTATTTGATCATAAGGTGGTCGTGGTGACCTAGTCGTAGAAGAACTTACGATTATGAGGTAGTCGTAGTAAGACTTACGACTATTGGGGTAGTCGTAGCATAACTTACGACTATGGGGTGGTCGTAGCGAACTTACGACCACCCATTAGGCTCTTCCTCATAACATTAAGGGGTATACTCAGGGTCCACATGACGTCATATTTACTTATAATAAGAATTATAGATAAAAGATAAAATGAGGATTATTATATCCTCGTCAGGTGGATAGCGTAGATGTTAAGATATGCAAAGTCCATTGACAAAGCCTCTCACACAACCAAAGCATGAGTAGGGATGGCAATCGTGCCCGACACTACGTGTGCTCATGCGGCGAATACCCTAAGGGAGGCGGGTATAGGCATCTTTCTTTACCCACGAGCATAGAAACGGGCACAATTCCTTGTCTATCGGGTAAACGGGCGTGGACATGGGTAAGCTCCACCAGTGCCCGCTTCGCCCTATTACCCACAACTTCACTGACAGATGGGGCCACTGTCTAAAACCCTAGTCTTTCGCTCGATCCCCAGCTCCCAGCCCACTTCCCAAATCCCACTTCCCAGCCAACCAGCCGCCAGAAGCCCCCTCCCATCCCGCGCCCCCCATCTCCATGCCCTCCAGATCCACCGCCCTCTCCGGTCCTCCCAAGAACTCGAGATCCGCCACCCCGTCCCAGCCAACCGCCGCCCCCATCACCCATCCTCGTCCCACGACTCACGGCTCCACCACCCAACGTCCAACGTCGCTTCCCCATCGCCGCCATCGCTCCTCTCCACGAATCCACAGCTCCATCGCCAACGCTTATTCCCCACCATCGCCAGCGTAATCGCCCATCCTCCTCCCGCCACCATCAAGAACTCCAGATCTGCCACCTCTTCGCCACGGCTCGGTTGGCTCTCTCTCTCTCTCTCTATGGCATCAAGGATCTAGACACGCCATTATGTGTTAATGGAGTTTTGGTGATTAATGACAAATCTAAGCGTGGGACTAACACTTTCATTGATATCAATATTATGTAGTCTTATTTGGATATAAAGGTGAAAACCATGAAGGCATGCATGTGATTAATGACAAATCCAATTCATTGGATAAACAAAAGGAAAATCCAAACAGGTATGCATTTATAATGATAAATCTATTTGTGAGACTAACTCTTCTATTTGCCTTATCTCATGATTAGTCTCGTTTGGATATAAAGAACAAAAGAGGTATGCATTCGACTTCATAGTTCTTATATATTATTGCATTCCTTGGATCCAAAATATAGGTTGAACCCACCAAAAGATTAACCTAAATATGTGCATATGTTTCCACTACATATTCATGTATGCACACATATAGGGGGAGTTCATTCTATATTTTGAGGTTTCATTAGTATTGATCCATATTCCTATTTCCACACATATTTGGGATCTTTACTTTGAAACATATCCTTTGAATATATTTAACTTGCATGGTTAATATATTCATGTGAGTATATAAGACTTGTGTAGTCTAAATATACTTATATGTGAGTATAACATAACTTGTGTAGTTCATGTGTACTCACATATCCTTGAATATATATAACTTGTGAAGTTAATATATTCATGTGTGTATATGAGACATGTGTGCTCATATATCCTTTGATTATGTATAACTTGTGTAGTTATATATATTCATATGAGTATATACAACTTGTGTAGTGATTATATACTCATACCCATCTACATTCAATTATTTGCAATTGTCTTTGTGGGACTAACGTGTGTGCTAAGATGTTTAAAGGCTTAGTCCCAGTTTATGGATGGCGACATGGTAATGAAAATGCATGACAATAGAGGCATCATGGCTAGTAGCTTGATAGCATGTTCTTGCCCTTTAGATCAATTTAGGATCATGCATGCATTTGAATTTAAACTTGAAATCAAATTGAAAAGTTCTAAGTGCTTCATCCAAAATCGGTAGTACCATGATTATACTTCGATTAAATCGTCTTGGCTTAGTCTTGTATGACCGAATGTTATGTGGTGGTAGTCTTAGCATTTTGAAGGAACAACCAATTAAGTGTTCAAGCGGAACGACCGGGTCCTTGAGCGGTCGTCTCAAGATCGCGTCATTCCGCATTTTAGTTGGCGGTTCAATAAAACCAGAAGCGTTAAAAGCGCCGAATCTCTCATGAAAATCGGTCGTTCGCTTGTGACTTACTGATCGTCTTGTAGTGCGGTCGTTCAAATTTGTGAGGCGGTTCAATAAAATGCAAACAAGTGCAAATCTACTCAAAAACTCAATCTGAAATCGGACGTTTGGCGTTTGGAACTAGTCGTCTCAAACTCTTGTTATTCCGTTTTTATATGGCGGTACAAAAATTCCGAATGCTTGTAATCTTGACAAATTGGAAACCTCAGATTCGGTAGTCTGCCGCCGTCTTGATGCATTTATCGACTAAGCGGTAATACCGCAACTTGGTTGGCGGTAGTACCGGTCCGAGATTTTCAATGACTTGTTTATGAGCATTATTGCGGTATCTCTTGGTAATTGATGTTAATCATTATGGGACTAACATTTTCCATGAGTTGGATGAATAGGTTATGTTCGGGGTAATGGAGACTTGGATGGCATCATGAGTTGATCGTCATCAATTCAAGATTCAAGAAGAGGATGCATCATGTGTTGATGCATATCAAGATCTCGAAGAAGAGATGACCATGAGTTGATCATCAAGTCAAGAGAGGACTCATCATGTGTTGATGGAGGTCAAGTAAATGATGCATCATGGGTTGATGCATGTCAAGACGATGACCCGGACTTGAAGTGAAGATGTGCGTCATCAACCTTCAAGAAGATGCTCAAGGTAAAGGTATGACTAGCTAGGGCTAAGAATGTGTTCCTAGTCTTTTACCGGTCTTGGTGTTTGGTTGGAAGACCGGATTGCTAGTATAGGTTGCCGTACTATTAAGAGGGGTCTTGTCTAGTAGCTTGAGTCTCATCATGTGTTGATAGCTCAATCTCACTTGCTCTAGCTCACCATGGCATGATGCTATTATTTGCAAATGTGTTTTGCAAATAGTCGATGCTCATGCATTTAATCTTTGTAGCATGTGACTATACTTTGCAAATGGTTGAAGTCCATGTACCTACTCCTTGTGGCATGATCTAAGTTTGCAAATGTGTTTTGCAAATTGTTGGGATTCATGTATTTTCCCTTGGCATGGTCTAAGATTGCTTGTTGCTAATTCTTTGGACTTAGACCATGGTAGTGGCTCTTGGAGTTGTGCTTTTTGATTTGATAAAATATGTTTGAGATCAAATCAAATAGGTGGGTTGTGTAGCCCTCTGAATAAGCTTTCTATAGAGTCTAAGATCACTCAATTCCGACATCGGAGTCAAAAGTTATGACCTTTTTACCGAGTGTAAATCAGGCTGATTTTGAGCTGCGATCGACCATGTGTAAAGTCTTGATCGACCGCCTGAACGGTTGTACTGCCCTTGTGAGTCTTGATACGACCGCTTGAGGTTTAGAACGGCTAGTTTTTGGCTGTTTAAGTCTCCCAACGGCTAGTTTTGGTGTAGATGCTATAAATACCCCTTGGCTTGTTGAGAGGCAACCTTTGGCATCCCATTTCACTCTCTTGAGCTAGTGTGAGCCTCTCCTCTCAATTGTGCATGTGTTGCACCTTGTGAGCAAGGAGAGAGTCTCTAGTTGCATGTGTTGCATCTAGAGGTGGATTTTGTATCCACTTGAGCTTGTGCATTCAGTTGCGTGGTGAGAGTCAAGCAAGGGGCTTGGCTTGTTACTCTTGGTGTTTGCCGACACCTAGACGGCGTGGGCGTCGTGGATGGTGATCTTCTCAAGAAGCTTGTGAGAAGGCCCGTGTTGTGAAGATTGAGCTCACCTACCCGGAGGCGGAAAGAGCTACCACTAGTGGAATTGAGGTGTTTGGCTTAATTCGTGGAGCCGGTCCAATTGGTTTGGGCTTACCTCAACGTGGATTAGGGAGACAAGCAAGTCTCCGATCACCAAGGTAAAACATCACCGTGTCAATTGTGGTTTGCATTCTTGTGCCTTACTTTTGCATTTACATTCATTGTGTATGAATACTTGCTTTACATTGTGCAATTTATATACCTTGTAGTAAATTGCTTATCCATTGTGTGTGATTGCAATAGTTATTCATTGCTTTGTGCTATTCACCTTGCTAGAATTGAATAGCTTACAAGTCATATGTTTAATTGCTATATTCATCAATAGACTTGTCTTGTTGGCACACTTAGTTGAACCTAGTTGTTTTAGGCTTTAATTGTGCAAAACCGTATTTGTATTAGCTTCCGATGAAATCGGTTTTAGCCAAAAGATTTTAAAACCTCCTATTCACCCCCTCTAGTCGGCCTCCTCGATCTTACAGCACCGCCCTCTCTGGCGCCTTCCTTACCTAGCACTCCGGTCCTGGCCCCACATGTGACTTGGATTTGTGCCCAGGCCCCTGGCTCCCTCATGCAGTTCAGCCCGACTTGGTCCCGGCCAGGTTTAGCCCGCCTCCTCATCGCTCAGCTAGGCCCATGGCTTGCCGCCACTGCCTCGACAAGCGTGTCGATATGCAAGATCTGACTCGTGCCCTCCCCGGTGCTCGGTGGCTCGGTGCTGGGCCTGCGGTGGTGGCGACCGGCCAGGTGACCAGAGGTCCTCAAGACCTCTTGGAAAGTCCACCAGACATCCGTGTAGGCCTCTCAGAGGACCGCTCAGGACTACCCGACACAAGGCCACCCGTGAGATCCTCCGGATCTCTGAAATCCATCAGGACCTCCCAGAGGATCGGTGTCTGTACCGCCAGATGGGAGCAGAGTGCAGTGGTTCACTCGAGGTCCCAGAGGACCACTCGAGGGAAACTGGGGTCCTAACCCGAGGAGGTCTGGGGACCTCAAACTTCCCTAAACACCACACTCCGACCCGAGGCAAGTCCTTGAGGGACCAACCCGAGAAGGTTGTGGGGCTTGGGATAGGCCTCAAGTCCACTATGGTCTGAACTAGTCCCAAGGATCAATGGCTAGTTCTCACAAAGAAATACAAGTGATAACATACATCCACAAAAGACTTTATTAACAGCAAGAGAGTTGATTACAAAGCTGCTTACAAGCCACGACAACAAAGCAAAATACACAACGGAAGCAAAACCAGCAAAACCATGTCCATCCAATACACCATAGGCAATTGGCTAGAGGGCGCGACCTAATTGATCTGGTCCTCATCATCAACAAAGAAGTCTTCTCCTGCTCAATTCATCAATCAAGTAAGAATGAGCACAACAACCGTGCTCGCAAGTTACACCCGTCAATTAACAGAATAACATGCATAAAGGGATATCTCAAGGGAAGGCATAATATGGTTGATTTGAGTAAAACCAATTTTCTTTCAATTACATATACTAAGTTCCAAGACAGTTATACAATAACTAAAATTCATTTTCCAAATTCAACTTTTCATTTGGATAGCATTCATCATCAAATGGTGAAGGATACCCTCCTGCCACAAGGCTCCCCGCCCAACCTTGGGATAGAAATCCCAAAAACAGTTTATCCAAAACCTTTTGAAAACAAAACCAATATCTAACTTTGAGTGGTCTTTGCCAGCACGTCCATGACCGTGGACACGGCTATTCGAATAGTTTTCACTCTGCAGAGGTTGTACACTTTACCCACATGACATGATTCCTCTAGTTTGTTTGGCATTCGTCAATGCCACCTCTCACTGCCAAATGTAAGAGGTCTAGAGTTCATGACAAGGCCTTTACAATGCATCATTCCACATGACCCCTCCTCGCTATGATTCGCTTCCTTTGGATAGAAACCCGCCGGAAAAGCCCCCTCTTGCGCCAGTGGGAAACATAGGTTATAAAAGACCATAGGCCATGAAAGACCTCCCACACATCAAAGTGGAACAACCGTGGTGGAACTTTCCAAATTAATTGGCCAGGTCCCGCGCCCCATTCTGGAGACATGTGGTTGTACGGTGAGGCATAGCCCATTATAGTCATAGCAAAGGGTCGCTCAAAGGTCAGTCCTCAAATGACTAGGGCAACATCCACAAAACCCTGGGACTCGACCATAGAAATATATCGATCCCGTGCATTGACATGCACCAACCAAGCAACCAATTCGCCCCCGGTCCAAACCAATTTTCCTTTCATTCGCTTTTCAAAAACATTTAGAAGCTTCCATGACAACTCAATGCCATGGTTTAAAACCTTTAAATAGCAGTGGGTCATGTTGGTAAAATTTTCCCAAATCGATTACTTTTGGTCTAAGTGACACTAAGCATAAGTTTTTCAAATGATCCCGGTTAATGTACCAACCGGTTTTTCCTATGGTGACAAAATGTTCGGTTCAAGGTCAACAGCGGCCATACAAAGGATTTACGTATAGCTATGAATTTAAAGACAGGTATTGAAATAACTTAGTAAAGTAAGCATGCATTAACATTTAAAACGGAACATATATAGGGTGAAATAATGGGTGCAATATGATCAAGAGTGTAACTTGCCTTGCTCAAAGGCTTGGGTGTCTTCTTCTTCTGTGAAGAGCTCTTGCTCCTCCTTATCTTCACAATCTACACGAGGAAACCAAAGCAACTCAACACCAAGCTCAAATAAGATCCAAAGAAACTCCAATAAAACACTAAAATAAACCAACAGAGAGATTGGGTCGGTTTGGAGGAGGTCCAAGGAGCTTGTTGGAGGATGTCCAACAGCTTTGGAGTAGGTCCAAGAGCTTGGAGGGAGGTCCACGAACTGCTCGGTTGAGCTGGGAAGTAGAAATGGGGAATAAGGGAAGGGCTGCCCAAGCTTACATAGTTGGAGCCTTTGAGATTTCCAAGGGTATAGGTGTTCAAGAGTTGGTGAAAAAGAACAGTGGGAGCAGGCAAAAGATGGGACAAAAGAATAGCACGGGTGCTGCCAAAAGTGATAGCATTTAATACGACACAACAGACATTAAATATGGGGAGACTCCCATGTGCAAAGGACATGGTTAAAGGATAAAGAAAATAGGAGTGACTGCCAAATGAGACCAAAGGGAACGAGCGATAGGGGGATAAGGTGTTAAGGAACAAGGCTGTTGGATTTCAATCGAACGGACCCAACCGATTGGGCCGTTCGGACCAAGCGAATAAGCTAACTAGACCAAGCCGTCCGATGCAGATCGGAGGGTGCGAAAAGGATGGGACGTTCGGACTGAGCGAACGTGCCAACAAGATCGGGCCGTCCATCACGAATCGGACGGTCCTTAAGTGATGAAGGCCAAATTTTTAATGGAAGGTCCGATTGAATCGAACGGAAGGACCGTTCCAATAAGCGGAACGTCCGGTTAACACAAGGAAGGTTCAAAGGAACATGAGGAGGTCCAAATGAGAACAAGGAGGTTCAAGGAGCACGGGGAGGTCCACTCACAGGTTTTGAGGGTTTTTGTGAAGCGGTATTACGCCACTCGGGCGGTACTATCAAGACTCAGTAGCACCTTGCCACAATGCGGTATGGAATTTCCAGAACACATGTTTTCTTGAAGCTTGATTTTCCCTTGGAGCAAAGATGACCATGGGTTGAGCAATGATAACATCAAGATGGCGGTCATACCGGATTGGTGCGGTATGGATTTTCCAAAGAGGAAGCATTTTAAGGATGAAAGCAAGGGGAAAAGTCCAGGGGAACACAGAGAGGTTCAAAAGAAACAGAGAATGAGTTCCATTGAATGTGAGGAAGGTTTAGACCTGGGGAGGTCTAAACCAGAGAAGAACCAGAGAGGGAGGTCTAGGCCTAAGGAGGTCTGGACCAACGAGAAACAAAACAAGCAAAAAAAGGGAGAGATCACCAAAGCTCCAACAAACCCAACAAACCATTCAAGAGTTTTAGTTGAAGTTTGAGTTAGTCATTTGAAATCCATTATGAAATTTCAAGTTAATCTTTGAATTCTCATCAAAACAAAATGGTTCCTTTTATTTTGGAAAAATTCAAAAAGGCTCTGAAAATCAGGGTGTTACATGTGGCCACCGGCCCTTGCCCCTCTTGTTCTACACAAACATAGCCTTGCCACTCTGATCGATGAGTACTGAAACTATGATTGAACTCTTGGTTGCTGCTGTTACATAGATTCTATGAATGGCACAGTAGTTTTTGTTGGATTCATGCCTTTACAATGATGTTTTTGAGATTGCAGTGGGTTGGTTTAGAAATTAGAACCGATATCCCATTTATTTTAAGACATGAAGGATTACAACGTTGGACTTGTTGCTTCTGACGAAGGTAAATTGTTCGATCATCAGCTTCGAAGAGTAAATGATGATGATTATGAACGTGTGCAGCAGATTCATGTAAAAACGGTTAGCTAAGGCTGAAGAGTGTCATGCTCTTTGTTGTTTGCCCTATCCTACAATTGCTTAGCAATTATTGTATTTCAGGGGGGCCAACTTTCGTGATTTGAAGGGTGTCCAGGTTGGGGCAAACAATACCATGGAGTTGGTTCCAAACCTGCCTCGTGTACTTCTGTCATTTGGGAAGCCTCTGATACTTCAATCTGTTGTGCAATAATTTCATAAATTGTATTGTCTATGGTTCCTCATGTGCTAACTATTCTTGTTTGTCAGGATAGGTGCCCGATTATGCCATGTCCTTTATCAAGGGGAAGTCAACGAAGTAAGCATAATGAATATCCTGTTGTATTATTTTGTAGAACTTGATTGGTAATCCTTGTTATGATGCTTTGCGTAATCGTTCGGCCATCATGGTGGGATGAAACTATTCCCATCGTTGTCACCAGAGCTAAACCTCACAACCGGTACAACTCTTAACAAATTGTTGGTGTCTCTCGATTTTATGACCAGCCGATCCTTTGTTATTTTGATTATGCGTGGATGGACTTTTCTTGATTAGTCAGTAGTAGTTTAAAGGAACCATAACCGTTTTGTTGCAAAAAGAAGTTCGAACATGTGGAGCATATTATTATTATTTTGTATGAAGTCGGTTTGGTCTGATTGTGTTATGTTTGTTTTATGTAGATATGTCCAGTTGACAATGCAGCTTGATGTTCCAGTTGCTCGAGCTCTGGGATATTCTCTCGGGTTTGGCACACTGGGCTGAATTCGGTGGAGACCAACGTCTGTTTAAACTGCCTGAGAGTTTTGTTATGATTTTAGAGTCTCTGTGTGTGTGCACTGCTACTAGCTCCCTTTTCTTCAGGATGGAACCTTTGTGCTGTGTAAACTTAAGTGCAAAGATGTTTTCCTCTTCTACATGTGCTACTCTCAAACACTTGTGATGCCTTTATAACATTCTATTTTATGTGTGAGGAACTATGTAGTTTGTATTTTTATTTTATTTGTTGAACTTGATTAGTTGTCTTGTCGAACTTGATGTGTGAATTGTGTTGAACTTTATTAATTGTTGAATGTGTGATGCACTATTGATGTGTGAATTGTGATGATCTTGATGTGTGATTTAGCATGCATGAGCGATGGGTACCATGAGCGATGGTGCATTGTTGTGAACAAGCGGGCATACCATGAGCGAGCATGGGCGAGATTCTTTGCCGTCGTCCTTCATGAAAGCATGCCCGGGGAGAAATCGGTCATGTGGGCATGGGTATGGGCGAGCACCTTTGCCGTCTGCCGCGCCTGGATTGCCATCCCTAAGCATGAGGCACACACAAGAGCTATCGGTATTAGATACTTAAATGATTGATTCTAGTGCAAGTGGGAGACTGTTGGAAATATGCCCTAGAGGCAATCATAGAGATGATTATATTTCATTATGTTCATAATATTGGATAATATGTTATCTTGTTCCCAGAATAATATCGCTAATATTTATTATCAAGTATGTGACTTGATTGTGATTCTCTATATTTCTACGATGATTATTCTTAGACGTTCCCTGGTCGAAAACATATGAAGACAGATATGAACGGACTAGCATATGTATTGGTTGATGACTATGTTTCACAGGTCATGGATATGGAGATATCAAGCCAATAATATAGACATATGTTAGAGAACATGATGTTGGATAAGACCCACCTTGAGACGCTATTGAGATTGTTATGATTCTATGTGTCGCTAGTTGGTCTCAAGCAATGTTGATGTATAATCCTAAGACCTAAGATCAGTATGGTTTCCTACATGTGTAATAACACTCTTAGGGGTTGCCAAACGCTGCCCGTAACTGGGTAGTTATAAAGGTAGCTTTTGGGTATACTATGAAACATCTTGAGAGGAATGTGACTAGTCGGATATGAGATTTGCCCTCCTAACATAACAGAGAGATGTCTCGGGCCCTCGTTGTGGTCGGATAAAGAAAGTACATGGCCATGCCACTAGTGGTCGAAGTGTTCGACCACGTGAAGTTACCCGACACTCGATCGAGAAAGTATTGAACAGTCCATGGATGACACAACATCTCACCTGGAGTTCAACCAGATATCGTGAGGCAAAGGGAGAATACACGAGTAGGTCGCTTAGTTCGATCAGTTACGAACTAGTCGTATGGAGATACGAGCTGGTTGTAGACTGATCGAACGTAATCACAGAGTGGCCGTAACCTGGTCGTAAGGAGTTACGAGCTGGTCGTGACCAAATACGAACTGGTCGTATAAAGACAGGACCTGGTCGTAAGTGATGAGGACCTGATTGTAGATCATATTGCATTAAGGCTCGTTCGATATAATTTGTGTATATTCGGGAATCACTATGTTCTACTAGGAACCGCTATCAACTCGTGGTCGGAAAGGATATCCGAGTCACAACCGATTACGCATAAACCTAACGGGTCACACACTTAACGGGTTGGAACAAACCAGTACGGATACGATTCGTCAAATGTGTTCGGATAGGATCCGTCACGAGCACTATATAAGGAGATACATGAGGCTGTTGGGAAGTGAGGTTAACGAAACAGACAAGACACACGAAAGTCGTGAGTTGAATTGTTCCACTGAAGCCCTAGCCGCCATCTTCCTAAGAGCTCTGTCGTGCCACTTGGTGCTAGCACACTGGCGTACGGTTGTTCCTTCTCTGGACGTGTGGATACCGTAGAGGCACCACTGCAGTTGCTGTTGCGCTTGAGGACGATTCGCAATCTTCATAAGGAACTACAGAGGTTCTTTGGAGAGCGATCGACTTCGTGAGGACGCCGGACGATCGACACGACCATCGCATCGACGTGCTTACGCCGGATGATTGACTACGACCACTACATCGGTATGATCTACATTGGACCAGGCTGCTCCAACTCTTCTTACGTTGCTCTGTGCATCTAGTGGTAACGATCTGTGATCTTCTACTTGCATGGCTTCCTGGTTTACGTGGTAAATTTTTTGAATTGTTAGCTAGCGTAGCCTACCCGTATCCCTTTAGTGGTATCTGAGCTATCTTGCGTAGTTTTCGATCTGGATCGGTCGTATATACTTGATATGTGGTAGTAGTAGATTAGATACATTACTGGTCGGGTCTGGTAACCTAGATCGGTTCATATAGATGGAATGATCTAGGCACTGCTCGATAAGATCGATCGGTTTTCGGTGATAGTAGATGGGTCTACGAGGAGGTATGAGCTAAAAGGACTAGATAGTTTATTGCGCTTGTTCACGACCACTCTGCATAACACTCCTACCGGTCGGAATTCTGCCATCGGAGTATGTCGCAGTGTGTGGTCGTATCAAGGCAATGATCGAATTGGTTTAGAATTGGGTTAATATGATTAATCTGATGATTTCGAAGGCTCGGTTACATGAATAAGATTCATGTCTCAGAAAAAATTTCCGAGCCTTGCCCTTAACCATCGGCGCGCCTTCAACCCTCGCCTCGCTAACCCTAGCAGGGACCGTCTTTGGGTATTCGTACCGTGCATTAAAGGTAGTCTGTGTTCATGTCACCCAATAGAATTGGATTCCATGCATGACTTGTCTGTGCAGGGATTGATGTGAATAGTATGACCCATGATGTATGAGATGCATATATGTGTGTAATATAATGTTCATGACCTGCATGTCGACTTGTGATGCTTCTTCACTCCTTGTAATTTATTACTAGTGCTATTAGGAGTAATGGCTTAGTGGGAGTACTTGGAAGAATTGGCCACTTAGAGACATGACGAACAGGAAGCACGACGATGGAGATCACCATGTGGAAGGGTTATACTATATCACAATGCAATTTGATTGTCTGTGAATGCCTTTATATTCCTGTTTATTTATTTCTATGCATGTTATTTAATTGCTTTAAATGCTTTTAACATGGCAGAAGTAAAATTCCCTCACATAATATTAAGTTAAATTAATGCCCTCCCAATTAGCTGAACCATCCAAAGTCAAGTATTTTAATGGTAGGTCTTGCTAAAGCAGAGTGTCATTAGTATTTCTTGACTAGATGGGTTTGTGTCGGACACTTAGACGCATAGCATTGGTTTAACTTGACAAGGTCATCATAACGATTATGGACTTTGGGGCATAGGGTTGGGTCTTGAAGCATCTGAATCTTGCCTAATAACAAGAGTCATATGGAGATATGATTAGCAAAGGGTTGCTTACCAATTTCACTAATCTTCTAGCAAGTGATGCCAAAGCTCACTAGTAGATTAACTGATTATGGGTCTTGAATCACTAAATGTCATAAGAGGGATATGGTATCTAGCTTGTGCTGAAACTTTTTGAGTTTTGCCTCCAACGGTTGTATTTATTTGTAGGGGGTATAAATACCCCTCCACCAGCTCAGGGACAAGCTGAGAGACCTTATTTAACACCCTTTGAGCTAAGAGCATTCTCTCCACACCTCACATACACTTGTTGCATTTATTGTGAGGTTGTTGAGCGAAATTCAAGTGCATTCATTCTATATTGATCATTTGCACTTAATTGCCATCAAGTGAAGATTGTGGTTCATTACTCTTGGTGTTTGCCAACACCTAGACGGCTTGGCGGGAGTTTGCACGGTGATCTCTTTAAGAAGATTGTGAAGAGGCCCGGTGCCAAGATTGTGAAGTGGTTGCGTACTCACCATCTCCAGATCGGAGGAAGAGCAACGATAGTGATCGAGGGAAGGCTTAATTTGTGGAACCGGTTTGATTTGTTCAAGCTTCCTCAACGTGCTCTAGTGAAGACCGACAAGTCTTCGATACCACGGGAAAAACTTTGTTGTCTTCATTGTGGTTTACTCTTGTCTTTAGTTTCCGCATTTACATTTCTAGTAATTCTCTTGTGCAAGATTTGTTTAGCTAGAATTGAATCTAGTATTGACTTTAGTTCATATTTGTCTTAGGTAGCATAGTAGTTATGTCATCTTATTTGTGCTAGGAAGCTTTATTAGGACTACCTTGCTTAAAGTTGTTAATTAGTCGAAAAGATTTTAAAAAAAACTCCTATTCATCCCCCTCTAGTCGCTTATCTTTGATCCTACAAATGGTATCAGTGCTTGGTCTCTCATTGATTTAGACTTAACCGTCTAAGAGAAAAAATGATAACTAGTGAGGGAATTGCTATAGGATAGACTCCTTTATTTGATGGCTTAAATTATGCATATTGAAAAATTAAAATATCTATTTATTTAAAGGCCATGAGTCCGAGCATATGAAAAATCGTAAATGAGGGTTACGTTATGCCTCTTGATTCACTACATCTCACGGAACTTGAGGGGCGTAATGCTCATTTAGATGCTCAAGGAATGAATGCTCTCTTTGGTGTTTTTGAACGCGGATGAGTTCAATAGAGCGAGCAATTTAGAAACCGCTCATGATATTTGGACTACTCTCTCGGGAATCCATGTGGGAACATCCACGGCCAAAGAGACCAAATTGCACAGGCTCCGAATTAAGTATGAGACATTTATAATGTTACCTCATGAGGATATAAATGAAATGTACTCTTGCTTCAACAACATTGTAAATGAACTCAAAGGCCTAGGTACGTCACCAATTGATGTTGATATTGTGAGAAAAATGCTTAGGGCTTTGCCGGAGAAGTACGAGATATTGGTGATGTTTTTTCTCAACTCTCCCGAGTCGCTGAGAATGACGCAAACTGAACTCTTGGGTAACCTTATAACAAATGAGTTGTACAAGAAGAACAAGGAAGAGCTTTTTGAGTCATCTTCCTCAAAGAAGAAGATTACCATTTTCAAAGCAAAGCAGAATTAAGTGTTGAAGAGGATGAAGAAGAAAACTCCAAAGAAGAGTTTGTTCTCCTTGTGAGGAGAATGAAGAAATTCATGAGAAGACGTCCATTTCAAAGCTTCAACTTTGATAAGAGTAAGAAAGGGCAATCCTCCTCCAACAACAAGCGCTATAGCAACATTCGTTGCTATGAATGCGATGGGAAGGGGCACATTGCCTCTCATTGCCCCCACAAAAGAAGGATGAAAAGGGCAAGTCGTCCAAGAAGAAGGAATACGATAACAAGAAGAAGCTTTTCAAGAAGCTTCACAAGGACGACAAGAATAAAGCTCATATTAAAGAATGGAACTCCAATGAGGAGTACACTGACTCTGACTCTGATGAGGACGAGTCTCCCAAGAAGAAGGGACTTGTCAGCATCGCCATCAAGGAGACTTCATCACTCTTCTCCACTCCTACTTGTCTCATGGCAAAAGGAGATAAGGTAAAATCCATTAATGATAATGAACTTTCATATGATGAATTAATAGATATGCTTGAAGAATTAAATGAATATATTGGAAAAGAGGTGTCAAAATATAAAGTCTTACAGAAAGAACATATCTATTTAAAAGACTCTTATAAGGAGGTAAAGGATACTCATGACTCTCTACTTCTAAAAGATATTGAAAATCCCATTCGGATGTTGGAATTGCTTGTAATTTAATGAATGAGATGCCTAGAGTAGAAGTTGATTCAATTGCTTCATCCATATCTAGCACTTCTACATCATGTGATGATTTGCTATCTATGTCATGTTGTTCTAAAAATGATTCATTGCTTATTGTTGAAAATCATGAATTAAAAGAGCAAGTCACTAAGCTAGGTAAGAGTTTGGAAGGATGCTTCAAGGGTAAAAGCAACCCTTGATAAGCTATTGAGTGAGCAAATGTGCTCATTCAACAAGGAAGGACTTGGGTATGTGCTCAAGAAGGGTAAGAAACCGGTAAACAAGCCCACAAGGTTTGTTAAACAAAATGGTAAATATTGTTATAAGTACCGGGAAATAGGACATTTGCAACAAACTTATCCTATTGGTAGGACTTCATCCGTAGATTTATATGATTCATGTTATATGCTTAGAAAAACTAAGGATGGTAAAATAATTGCAAGATTTATTGGCACTTCAATTTTAGGCAATAAAAATAATGATATTTGGGTGCCTAAAACCTTGGTCACTAACCTCCAAGGACCCAAACAAATTTGGGTACCTAAAAGAACTTAATTCTTATTTTGTAGGTGAACTACAAGACCAGTGGAAAACACTGGGTGCTTGATAGTGGATGCACTCAACATATGACCGGTGATAGAAAAATGTTCACCATATTCGAGAATGGAAAAGGAGTTAACAAGATTATAATTGGTGATAATAGCAAAGGAGATGTAATATGATTGGGTAAAATTGCCATCTCAAATGGCCTTTCTATTTCTAATGTATTTTTAGTTGAATCGCTAAACTTTAATTTGTTATCCGTTGCTTAAATATGTGATCTTGGCTCAATTTGCTCATTCTCTAATTAAGATGTTTCAATTTCAAATGAAAAAGATAATTCTTTAGTTTTCAAAGGATTTAGATTTAGAAATCTTTACTTGGTTGATTTTTCTTCAAATGAATCATACTTGAAAACTTGTTTAATTGCAAAAACCTCTTTGGGTTTGCTTTGGCATAGAAGGCTAGCTCATGTTGGAATGATTCAACTTAAAAAAAATTTCAAACATGATTTAGTTATTGGCTTGAAAGATGTGAAGTTTCAGAAGAATAGACTTTGTAGTGCTTGTCAAGCCAGGAAACAATTCGCAAATTTTTATCCTTCCAAGAGTATCAAGTCAACTTCTAGACTATTAGAACTCTTACATATGGATTTGTTTAGGCCAACAACCTATAAGAGTATCAGGGGTAATAGCTATTATTTAGCCATTGTGGATGATTACTCTAGATATACATGGGTATTCTTCCTAGATGGCAAAGTCGAAACTTCCGGTATTTTCAAAAGTTTTACAAAAAGTGCTCAAAATTAATTTGATTTCAAAATTAAGAAAATCAGTAGTGATAATGGTTCCGAGTTCAGAAACACAAAAGTTGAAGATTTCTGTGATGAACTTGGAATAAAGCATGAACTTTCCACAACCTACACTCCGGAGCAAAATGGAGTGGTAGAAAGGAAAAAATCGAACATTAATTGAAATGACTAGGACAATGCTTGATGAATATAATACTTCTGATAAATTTTTGGCGGAAGCAATCAATACCGCTTGTAATGCCATAAATCGTCTTTTGAAAACGACTTCTTATGAACTTCTTGTTGGAAGAAAACCGAACATCTCCTATTTTCGTGTCTCTGGTTGCAAATGTTACATTTTAAAAAAGGGTGTTCGTCTTTCAAAATTTGCAAGTCAATACGCTGTTGGTTTCTTGCTTGGATATTCTTTAAATAGTAAAGTTTATCGTGTCTTCAATCAAAACTTTGGTTTAGTTGAAGAAAAGCATGATGTTCAATTTGATGAAACTAACGGCTCTCAATAAGAATATGAGAATTTGGATGATGTAGGAAATAAAATTTTAAGACAAGCTATGGAGAATATGTAAATTGGAGATATCAAGCCAAAAGAAGATCCAAATGATCCATCATCTTCTACTCAAGTTGAACCTCCTACCTCTTCAACAACAAGTCAAATTCAAATCGATGAAGAGGAAAATAAGAAAGATGATTAACCGTCCAACCTACCACCAAGGATCCACAATACAATTGCAAAAGATCATCCAATAGATCAAATATTGGGTGATGTAAGTAAGGGTGTTCAAACTCGATCCCGTGTCGCTTCTTTTTGTGAACATTACTCTTTTATCTCTTCTATTGAGCCAAAACATATAGAAGAAGCACTATATGATCTGGATTGGGTGAATGCAATGCATGAAGAACTCAATAACTTAATCCGGAATGAAATTTGGACATTGGTGGATAGGCCCAAGAAACACAACGTAATCGGCACAAAATGGGTCTTTAGGAATAAGCAGGATGAAAGTGGAATAGTTATGAGAAACAAAGCGAGATTGGTCGCTCAAGTATTCTCTCAAGTCGAAGGTTTGGATTTCGGTGAAACCTTTGCTCCTGTAGCTAGACTTGAATCAATTCAGATATTATTTGCTTTTGCATCATGTTTTGATATTAAATTATTTCAAATGGATGTTAAAAGTGCTTTTCTAACTAGAAAACTATCTGAACATGTATTTGTTGAACAACCTCTCGATTTTGAAGATCTTAAAAATCCTAATCATGTTTATAAACTCTCCAAGGTGCTCTATGGTCTTAAACAAGCTTCTAGAGCATAGCATGAATGCCTTAGAGATTTTTTATTTCAAAAGGATTCAAAATCGGGAAAATTGATTCAACCTTGTTTACAAAAGTCTTAGATGTTGATTTCTTTGTATGCCAAATTTATGTTGATGATATCATTTATTGGTCTACTAATCAAGACTTTTGGAAAGAATTTGGTGATATGATGTCTAGCGAATTTGAAATGTCTATGATCGAAGAATTTAGCTATTTCCTTAGACTTCAAATCAAGCAACTTAAAGATGGAACCTTTGTGAGCCAATCAAGATATGCAAAAGACTTAATCAAGAGGTTTTGGCATGGAAGATGCAAAACCCATCAAGACACCAATGGCAACCAACGGTCATCTTGACGTTAACGAGGGAGGTAAATCGATAGATTTAAAGCTTTATAGGTCTATGATTGGTAGTTTGGTTTATCTTACTGCATTGTCGAACCAAGGAGCGAAGGATCCCGGATTCTCTGTGATTCACACACAAGTCCAGGAACAGGTAGTGTATACAGTCAACGAAAGTGGATAGCATAACCATAAAACGTCATTCCTTGAAATACTTAAAGCCTTTTACAAAAGGGGGCATTAAGCCATTAGGCAAAATACAGCGGAAGTAAAGCGGTAAGGTAGACCACACGATTCGCCACAAACAGTCGTCTAAAGGGCGTAGCCTAGTCGTCCAAGTTTTCATTCTCCTCGTAGTATTCTTCTTCTGATCAATAATTTATTAAGCAATGTTAGTACAAATGAATGTACTCCGCAAGTTACACCCAATAACAGACAAAGGGAGGTTTATATGGCTCAATTTGCATAAAGCGATATTTTTCATTTGAATACTTATACAATGTTCTGAAGCAGCTTACTCTATAGCTAAAATTCATTTTCTAAATCTCCAGTTGTATAGTGAGATAACATTCATCAACAAGTGGTGAAGGATATCCTCCTATCACATGGCTACTCGCCTAATTCCCAATTGGATAGAAATCCAAAACCATTTAATCCATTTTTGAAAATAAAACCAAAATCTAACTTAGAGTGGCTTTGCTAGCATGTTCATGATCGTGGAACTATGGCATCAAGCATTGATTGATTTGGTAGCAAAGTTTGGCTATACAAAGGAGTATATAATAACTATAAAGCTTGAAACGAGAATTTAAATTACTTGAATTTAAATAAACATGCAATAATAATTTAAAATGAAATCTAATTAATTTAAAATATTGGGATTCAATATGATCAAAGATGTAACTTGCCTTGCTCAAATGCTTGAGAATCTACTTCTTTGCAAAATTCGGGTTCCCCGTAGTCGTTGAAATCTACACGCGAAAAAGAGCCAAATTCAAATAAAACTCAAATGAAATCAAATAAACTCCAAATTGAATAATTTTAGTATAGATATCTAGGTCTTGATTTTAGATGAATTTAGAAATTTGAATCGCTTGAATCGGAGTTCGAACGAAGAAAATTGGGGAAATTCAGATTTTCAAAATTATTTATAATTTGAAAAAGCTGAGCCGTTGACACGTGGGGCCCACGGCGGTGGACTGGGTCCACGGTGCACGGTGGACCCGGCTCATGGCACAGTGGCTATGCCACGTGGGCTGGGCCACGCGGCTGCCACGCTAGTGGAGAAGGGTGAGGTGGCGCCAGATGGCACGGAGGTGGCGTCGAGGTGGTGGTCACGTCGGCGCGATGAATGCCCGCAGTTTTGGGCGCGAGGGCTCGCCGGCGCTACATGCCCCGGCGAGCCTAGTGGGTGCTACCAGCATGAAGAGGAGCGCGCGTGGATTCTGGGGCACATCGCTGCGGTGAGGGAGCGAGGTAGAAAGGCCACGCATGGCGTAAAAGCGACTACGGCTCAAGCTCAAGAACGGAGTGGGTCCTCGGTGGAGTGGGTGAGCCGACGGGTGGCTCCTCACCCGCAAGGGCCAACGGTGGAGGCGGCGGAGGTAGAGGTGCTCCCACGGCGGCGCTAATGGCGGCGAAAGAAGCTCCGGCTGGAGCTTTGGGAGCTCAAAATCCGGGTGATTGCGGAGGAGAGAGAGGGAGTGGGTTGGGGGAATCGGAAGAGGGGGAGGACGGGCACCAGGTGCTTCCTATAATAGGCAACGGGGAGGAGGAGAGAGGTGAGGGCGGCATGGGCGCACAAGCGAAGCTCTGCACCCGCAGGGCATGGCGCGGTGCTAGAGGCGACGGGGGCAAGTAGAAGGGAGGAAAACAGGGGCAATGGGTGCGGCGGAAGTCAAGGGAGTTAATGCGCGTTGAAATTGGTCGCGGCGATGAGCGAGGGCGCACGCGGTGATGATGGTGTGCGAGCGGCGATAACGAGGGCACGGCATCGGCGCTCAACGGGTAGAAGCAAGGAAGATGATGGTGGCGAGAGACCGACAGGCGGGCCCCGCGTGTTAGCGAGAGCGAACGGGAAAAGGCGCGATGGATGAGGATCGTCCGATTTTGATCAAAAGGTCCGAAATGATTTGGACGTTCGGACATCCGAACGTTTCATCCATATCGGGCCATCCAATCTTGATCGGATGGTCCGCAACGAGGAGGGCACGGAGCGACGCCGGGCGCTGGGAGCCGTCCGATTCGATCAAAGGCCCACGAGAGGAGGCGCGGCATGATCATGAGTCTGGCCACGAGATGATGGGCTATGCAGAGGCGGCTGACGCTGAATAGGAATGCCGAAGGAAATCGCCCAAGGCAAAAGAGAAAAAGAAAAGGATTTTTGATTTAAATAATTCACGTAATTGAAATGGCTTTTAGAAAGTATTTAATTAAGTCTAAAATTTTCAAAAAAATACACATAAATTCCTTGAGTTATTTGGAACTTAATAAAATTATTTATAACTATAGTTTAGCTTTTAATTTTCTAGATAAATTATTTTCACTTTAGCAAAAAAGAAAAGCCCTTTTAAAATCCGAAAATCCAAGAAAAATACTTAATGCACTTTTTTTACTTTAAATCTAATAAAACCCAAGAAATTAAATAAAATAAATTTTGAATTAATTTAAGTTGATTTAACTCAAATTAAATTGTTTTTATTTTCTAAAACTTCAAATTTAAGCTTTATTGATCTAATAAACCAAATGGTTAATTTTAATTTGAATTTTTTTTCTTCCAAAAAGCCTCAAAAATCAGGATGTTACAAACCTACCCCCTTAAGGGAATCACGACCCCGAGATTCAGACTTGGTCAGCAAAAAGGTGGGGGATGCTCTGCCTTCAGTTCTTGTTCCCGTTCCTAGGTGGCTTCTTCTGAGTGGTTACTCTATTGAACTTTGCATGAACGGATGACCATACTCCTGGTAACACGCTCTGCGATATCAAGTATCTTGATTGGTTGCTCCACATAGGTGAGATATTCCTAAAGATCGATGCTCTCAAGTGGTGTTTACTCTGTTGGAACTCGAAGACACGTGGAAGACGTTATGAACTGTGGATAGAGACGCCGGTAGCTCTAATTGATAGGCAACTTCGCCTCTTCTTTCCGAAATCTTGTATGGTCCAACAAATCTTGGTGCGAGTTTTTCTTTGGTTTGGAATCTTCTTACTCCTCTAAGTGGAGTTACTCTGAGATAGACAAAATATCCTGTCTCAAAGGACAATTCTCTGCGATGATTGTCAGTGTACTCTTCTGTCGGGATTGAGCTACTCTCAATCGTCCTCTTATCATTCTTACTTTACTTTCAGGATCCTTAATTAATTTAGGTCCAAAAAATTGATGTTCTCCGACTTGATCCCAAAGGAGAGGGGTTCTACACTGCCTGCCGTACAATGCTTCAAACGGAGACATTTGTAAGCTGGCTTGATAGTTGTTGTTGTATGAGAACTTTGCATATAGAAGATTCTGATCCTAACTCTTTCCATAGTCTATAGCATAGGCTCGAAACATATCTTCCAAGATCTGGTTTACGCGTTCCGTCTGTCCATCTGTCTGGGGATGGTATGCTGTATTGAAGTTGAGTCTTGTCCTCAATGCTTCATGCAAGCTTTTCCAAAATCTAGATGTGAACTATGAACCTCTGTCGGATACTATCCTTTTGGGTACTCCATGTAGACAGACGATCCTGGCTATGTGCAACTCTGCTAGTTTATTACTTTGGTAAGTGGTCTTGACAGGAATAAAGTGTGCCACTTTAGTCAGACGGTCAATCACAACCCAGATGGAATCACATCCCGATTGGGTTCTAGGTAATCCGGTGATAAAGTCCATACCGATTTGTTCCCACTTCCACTCGGGAATTGGTAAAGGCTGCAACAATCCAGTGGGTCTTTGATGTTCTACTTTGAATCTTTGGCATACATCACATTGTGCAACAAATTCAGCAATCTCTCGCTTCATACTGACCCACCAGTATTTTTCTTTTAAATCCTGATACATCTTGGTACTTCCTGGATGAACAGAGTACGGTGATTCATTGACTTACTTCATAATCAACTATTTTGTTTCTTGGTGATCATGTACACAGATGCTGTCACCGAGCCAAACGGTACCTTGCTCATCCTCAGAAAATCCAGGGGCTTTGTCTCTTCTCATGTTCTTCTTGATTTCTTTGATGTCTTCATCTTCTTTCTGATATTCTCTGATTTGATTCTGAACGGTTGGTTGAACCTCCAAGGTGTTTGCACAACCTTGGTTGATAATCTTTAAATTCAGATGTCTTAATTCTTCATACAAACTTGGCTGACTCTCCTGAACCAACATAGTGTTGTAGTACCCTTTTCGACTTAGGGCATCTGCCACTACATTTGCTTTGCCTGGATGGTAATAGATTCTAATGTCGTAATCCTTTATTAGTTCTAACCACCTCCTTTGCTTGAGGTTGAGTTCTGACTGAGTGAAGATGTATTTCAGGCTTTTGTGATCCGTGAAAATCTCACAACGATTATCGATGAGGTAATGTCGCCAAATTTTCAAGGCATTCACAATTGCGGCTAATTCCAAGTCATGCGTAGCGTAATTTCCTTCATGAGGCTTCAATTGACAGGATGCATAAGCCACGACTTTCTTTTCCTGCATTAACACACATCCAAGGCCTTGACGAGAGGCGTCATAGAAAACCTCAAAGTCCTTAGGGATGTCAGGTAAGACTAACGCAGGTGCTGATACTAGTCTTTTCTTCAACTCTTGGAAACTTTGCTCACAAGCACACATCCATTCGAACTTATTTTCTTTCTTCAAAAGCTGAGTCATAGGTTTAGCGGTCTTGGAGAAACCTTCGATGAATCTTCGGTAATATCCAGCTAAACCAAGGAAACTCCTTACTTCAGTGACGGACTTGGGTTGCCCCCAATCTATTACGGCTTCAACCTTTGTAGGATTTATTGCAACTCCTCCTGCCGACACGATATGTTCGAGAAAAGCTACTTGGCTTAGCGAAAATTCACTCTTACTGAATTTGGCGTAGAGTTGCTGCTCCTTGAATCTTTCCAACATTGCCCTGAGAGATTTCTCATGCTCTTCTTCATCTTTTGAGTAGATGAGAATGTCGTAAATGAATACGACCACAAACTTATCCAAGAATTCCATGAATATTTTATTCATCATACTCATGAAATAAGCTGGTGCATTCGTCGAACCGAATGACATTACTGTGAACTCGTACAATCCCTATCTTGTGGTGAAAGCGGTCTTAGAGATGTCTTTTGTTCTGATCTTCAACTGATGATAACCGGATCTTAAGTCAATCTTGGAGAAAACACTTGCTCCTTTCAATTGATCGAAGAGGTCGTCGATATTGGGTAACGGATACTTGTTCTTTATTGTGACTTCATTGAGTGATCTATAATCCACGTACATCCTCATATTGTTATCTTTCTTTGTGACAAACAGTACAGGTGCTCCCCAAGGTGACGAACTTGGTTGAATAAAACCCTTGTCTTATAATTCTTCGATTTGTTTCTTTAATTCTGATAACTCATTTGCAGTCATTCTGTAGGGTCTCTTTGAAATTGGAGTAGTCCCTGAGACTAAGTTAATTAGGAACATAATGTCCCTATCTGGTGGCATACCAGGTAATTCCTCCGGAAATACATCCAGGTATTCATTTACCACCGAATGTCTTCTAACTTTACTTCCTTCAGACCGTCAAGATAGGACTTTCTCTAATAGAAGTCTCAGGTTTGAATTCTACTTTAATTCCTTGTTCATTGGTAAGGGTGATAAACCTATTGGCATAATCTATCTGACCTTGATTCTTGGTTAGCCAATCCATTCCGAGAATCACATCTAATCCTTAAGATTGCAAGACTATTAAGTCTGCAAGGAAAGGTACTCATGATATTTCTAAGGTGAGGTTTGGGCATAGGGAACTAGTCCTCATTTACGAGCCCTGAAAAGGATTAACATAGGGTTAACTAAAGGAGAGGTAGATAACCCATATTTTCTCATAAACTTATTTGAAACAAAAGAATGTGAAGCTCCTGAGTCAAATAAAACTGATGCTGGTACTGAATTAACAAGGAACGTACCAAGGACCACATCTAGTGCAGTTTGAGCTTCTTCTGTTGTGACATGATTCACACGTCCTTTTATGTACTGAACTGATGGCTTCACAACTAGAATGCTGCCAGGTGTTGGAATCCCTAATTTGGTCGGGTTAGTTTCTTGGTTGTTTGCTTCTTTGGGCACTTATTGGCATAGTGCCCTACTTCATTGCAATAAAAAACAGGTAACTCCTGCAGTTGAGGTAGTGGGCACCTTTTTCTAAAACTGGCTTCCGGGAGAGGTGTTGCGGAAATCGGGGTTGATCGGCGGTAGTAAGCACAGTGCCTTGGACGGGAAGATCAAATCTCCCTATTTGAGGTGGTTGAGGCTGAGTGGGGCGGGGCTTGGGAAACCCCAGGGTTAAACTTCTGATTTGCCTTTCTCTTTTTGCGGTTTTCTATTTCTTGGTGCTTGCCTTCCTAGCAGATAGCCTTGTTCACCAACTATTGGAAGTCGGTGTAATCTTGAGTAATGAGGCAGATATAGAGGTCATCATTGAGCCCTTCCGAGAAACGTTCTTACTTGGCTTCAGTAGTTACAACATCCTCAGGTGCATAGCGAGCTAATTGATTGAACTTGTGTAGATACTCATTGACGGAACAGCTGCCTTGGTGCAAGGAGCGGAATTCTTTCTTCTTCAAGGTTATCGTGCCTAATGGAATATGCGCACGGCGGAAAGCCTGCATGAACTCATCCCAAGTAATAGTCTGAGCATCAGCGTGAGACTT
The DNA here is from genome assembly GCA_036346405.1 of Phyllostachys edulis. Classification (NCBI taxonomy): domain Eukaryota; kingdom Viridiplantae; phylum Streptophyta; class Magnoliopsida; order Poales; family Poaceae; genus Phyllostachys; species Phyllostachys edulis. The sequence continues at coordinate 39,511 of JAYEVD010000640.1, read as the reverse complement.
GGTGAAATTGTCCCACCATTCCGAAGCTGGTCCATTTAGTTGGTGAGAGATGAACAGGACTCTCTCACGATCAGTGCACTGGACCATATCCAGTTTCTTGCCGATTGCCCTAAGCCAATCGCCGCCTTCCATTGGTTCGGTGTTGCTCGAGAAGGTTGGAGGACGATCCTCATGAACTCGATATATTGGCCCACAGGAGGTGGAGCGAAGCTTGAGGTTGAGCTGCGGCTATCGCCGCTTGCAAATTCTCAAGGTAATTGATTGATTGCGTGAGCAGACTAATCGATTGAGCTTGGTTGTGAAAGATTTGGTTCGATCGTGTCCTTCACTAGAGGGGTGGTGGAAGCGGGGTTCCTTGATCACCCTCATTCCTCGTGTCCCGATCACGGTGTTGCACCGCCAGCTAGAGTAGTCACCATCTGTCAGATCTTCAAATACTTAGGAAAGAGAGGAGGAACTAAGGGGATGGAGCGAAACGAACAACCCAAACAAAACAACAAACTCAAAAGCTTCTCTAAATAACTTTAATAGCTTTTTACAACGTTCTATTCGGTACTCGTGGTCTTTGGGGGATTCTTGCATGACGATGCTCCATTAACCACATCATGTCTCGAGGTCTTGATCACCATGGTTTAATAATCGTGATGCTATCTATAGAAAATTTCAGGAAGGAGGATCCATTTAACATTGTAAAAAGGTGAAGAGGGAATCAGGTAAGAAAAAATTGCTAAAAGAAGCTAAGGATAGATAGATGACCAAGATGAGGAGAGAACAAATTATTTTTCTTGTTTATATAAAATAAGCTTTGATATTTTTAACTAACGACCATTCTAACTAAGTTGCGACCGATAGTCGATATGGCTCTGATACCACTTCTTGTCAAACTCGGGAGCGAAGGATCCTGGATTTTCTGTTATTCACACACTAGTCCGTAAATGACTAGTGTACACAACAACGAAAGTGGATAGCATAACCATAAAACGTCAATCCTTGAATTACTTATAGTCTTTACAAAAGGGGTATAAAGTCGATTTGAGGATATAATAATCCTCATTTTATCTTTTATCTATAATTTTATTATAGGTAAATATGACCTCATATGGTCCCTGAGTATACCCCTTAATGTTATAAGAGAAGAGTTTCTTTGGGTGGTCGTAAGTTCTTCTACGACCACACCCATAGTCGTAAGCTATGCTACGACTACCCCATAGTCGTAAGTCTTGCTACGACTACCTCATAGTCGTAAGTTCTTCTACGACTAGCTCAGCTACGACTACCTTATGATCAATTAAACCTACAGACAAGTGGGCCCAATTGATTAAGGAATTCAAACAGTCATCATACGCTGTTACTCTGCAGAGTAATAGCACGTAATGCTCCATTATCTCTGGTATATAGCTGTTAGACGACGTGGAGGAGTTAATGCTCCGGTGATTACTACCAACGTCTTGAATTCATAGAGGTGATGAAGCGCCGCTTCACCTGGAGAAACTGCTGCTCCTTCACGTATTATATAAAGGCGGCAATCAGAGAAAGAAGGGCAGAGGAATCGGGCCATCAGGAATACAAGCACTATCTGTAATAGTCTTAGCTTTTCCCCCGATTATTCAGAATACATTCAATACCATACACACACAGGAGTAGGGTTGTTATTCTCTCCGGAGAAGGCCTCGAACTCAGATAAAAATCCTCGTGTCAATCTCTGCGTGATTCCATTCTAGGAGACCCCCCGAATCAAACAATCTTTACGTAAGTTCGGTTCTAAAACACCGACAAAAGCCAACAAGCAAAATACAGTGGAAGTAAAGCGGTAAGGTAGACCACACGATTCGCCATAGGCAATCGTCTGAAGGGCGTAGCCTAGTCGTCCAAGTTTTCATTCTCCTCGTAGTTTTCTTCTCCTGATCAACTCATGCTTCATGCTCTTTGTTCCTACTTTGTGTTATTTGAAGCTTTTAAGAAAGATATTTTCAAATGTTTTCTAAAAAAAACCCTCTATGATCATAAAAACTATGTTCTTAGATAAACATTAGTCTCTTCAATGTATAATGATCCTGAATGATATTTATTTGAGTGCAAAACTAGGGATCATTTGTATATTTCTCAATTTCAAAAGTCTATCTCTGAAGTCCCAGGAATATCGGAACTACCGGTGGCTTATCAACGGTAATACCCGTTGCGGTACTACCGGAGTGTAACCTATGGTACTATCGCATCTGTTGTAAAAGGGCATTAACTGCTCTCTCACGGGGTTTTACCCTTTGGTTTCTCTCGAGCAATCGCATCTGCACCCTTCGCTTTTCTCTTTCTCCAAGAACCCTCAAACTCACTCGAGAAATCCTCAAATTTCTTCTGTTTTCTTTAAACCTTGCCGATCTCTTGCGATTTTAGGGTTCATCTCCTCGAATCACAAGGTAACAACTCTTTAATCCCCGCTTGCCTTACCTTCAAACCCTAGGTCACAATTAGGGTTAATTGAGAATGTGGACGTTTGGATGCATTTTTTGTCAGGCAAATTGCAAATCTAGTGTCTTGTGATGTTTGTGCATCTATTCCATGGATTCAATCCATTAGAGACACCAAAAAAATCAAGCATTTTTTGTGCCCTAGAACGAGTTCAGAGAAAGCGGTACTACCGCCGTCAGGCGCTTGAACTCAGGATGTGGTCGCATCTACCAATGAACGGCAGATTTCCTCATCCGTTACTACCGCCACTTGCACGTCGGTACTACCGATTTCTCTGATAAAATAGATAGTTCATTCCATTCAAAATTAAACCTATTTTGGTTGATCTCTTGTTCTATCTATAATCTTTCCTCTCTGTTTGAAGATGCCAAGGATAAGGATTGTCACTCACAAATCCTATGGCCCTACAAGAGGTCAAACATCTTCTTCTCAGCAACTTGCAGCTCCTGCTCCTGAAGGAAATCCAAAGGAACGATTTAAAGGGAAGACAAGATTGAGGCAAAGGTCCCGCAACTAATGATTCAAAAATGAGGAGAGCTCATCCTGTGCTAAAAATAGAATCCGAGGCGTAAACCAAATTCAAGCGAAATTTGATGAGGAAATGGGAGAACCTAAGGATCAACAGATAGATTTGAGGACAATCACAATGATGAGCACGCTTTAATGCGTCATAGAAATCAATTTGTGCTTCCAGATTCTTCTACAAATCCAAAGTTCCATACTAAGTTTCAAGAATTAGTTTATGAACAATTGTATGGCCCCCACAGGTAGTTTGCTGATCATAAGTGGGCGAATTGGTCGAATCTTAACTCCCTGGACAAGTATGATAGAACATATCGGCTTTTTCAAAGAGCCGGTATTCATGACCTTGTAGCACCCAGGTGTGACTATGATGAGGAGATTATCAGGCAGTTCTATGCTACTTTGTATGTATCTCCTGATTTCAGTCAGTTGGTATAGATGACAAGGGCTGCTTATTTGGATTACCACAGGCATGAGTTTGAGCTTACTTTAAGGACAGAGTCAAGCAGTTATGAGAAGATTAATGACATACCTGCTCTTTTACTTCCAGCTTGGACGCAGTATTATGATCAAAATGTCATATATACTCCAGGAAAGATAGGTGGTCTCCAACATATTCCCAGCTTGGTTAATAGGATATTCAATCTAATTCTTCCTAAGAGCGGGAACTTTGATGCTATAAAAGGACATGCCTAAAATTTGATAGATAATATTATGCATGAGAGGAAATTTGATGTGATAGATGTTATTCTTCGTGAGATTGCCTCTTCCAAAAATGACCGAGTCAAGAGAATCAACTATGCTTTTTATATTATGGCATTGATCATCCGGAAGACTGACTACCGTAGAGGCTTGAGATCTGTCCATAAGCCATACAAGCCACAAGAGGGTTCTCCAATTCCTGCAGATGTTCGTCTTCAAGCTAAGCAAAGGGAGCAAAGGGAAGATGCTCAGAGGGAAGATACTCCAAGGGTAGCTGCTTAAGAAGAATGAAAAGTCTCTCTTGCTCAGATTTATTCAGCTATTCTAGAGATTAGAAATACCCAACAAGAGATTAGAAATTCTCAGCAGAATTTCAATCTGAAACCAACAATAGGTTGGCTACATTGACAAATAGTGTGACTGCTCTTGAGCAAGCTCTAACGACTCCAAATCGCTTTGGACGCCGTCGCCTCAACTCATCTCCGCGTTAAGCTTCGACTTCTCAAGCTCCACACCTCCTCAAGATTCGTCAGCATAATGATTTTTTAGTATTTTGATGCCAAAGAGGGAGAAATTAGGAAGAAAGAGGAGGATTGGTTTGTGGATCTCATAGCTAAAAGAGAACTCTTGCCATAAAGTTTGAGCCACTGAAACTCTTAAATGTTGATGAATGGTTCAACATGTAGCCGTGGACGGAACTCTTGAATGTTGATGATAGACTGTTCACGGGTGGCGGCGAGCCTCGACCATGTCCGGCCGACTTGGGACTAAATCCTACCTAAAGAAAGCCCACTAGAAATTCAAAAACAATTAAAAATAAAAATATATATTTTTAATCCTAAAACAAATTAAATAATACTTTTTATTCCAAAAACTAAAATAATACATTTTAATATTTAAACTAACCTTTTCAGTCACCAAGCCAGTGCTCGAGTCTCATCAAATTTAGATTGAGCTTTTAAGTCTTAATAGACCAAGATTTGAACACCTCAGTTGATGAATGGTTCAACATGTAGCCAGATTTTAACCGGACCCCGTGTCAAGCTCTAATGCTCATTGATCCTCATCGATTTGTTAGGAAGCGGGCCCATGACCTGGAGTCCTCATGTTTTCCAGTAGTCTATATAAAGGAGAGGACCCTCATTGTAATCAATCATTATTGAAGAGCAATAAAGAGAAGCTCAAGTCCCTCATATCTCTCGTGTTCAATCTCTTATTCTCTCTTTTGTGTTCTTGATTTGTTCTAAGCGATTCTACACTTATCTGCGAGGTAATCGTTGATTTGATCGCCAAATACGGTTACTCAACACGTTATCGGACGATCGACTATCCTCGCATCGAAAAGGTAATCGATGAACGACACTCGAGATTGAATCGCCTTCTTTCTAGATCGCTTTCAATTACGCAAATTCGCTTAGATTGTTTTTCATTTGCAAATCCTTTCTAATCTACCGTGAGCCGATTTGAAGTCGCCACACAATGTCGATGGGTAGATTGCACGAAAGATTGGATGTCGATTGTACCGTAGAAGTTGCAAATCCGTTCTAATCTACCGTGAGCCGACTTGAAGTCACCGACACAATGTCGATGGGTAGATTACATGCAAGAACCGATGTTGATTGCACTGTGTTATATCGCATCGCATTACATTGCACAAATAGTTTGCATATATGAACAGTAACCGCATGTGGCCCGAAGCCGTAGCAACCAATGATGCCCGCAGCGCCCTGGAGCCCATGCACGCCGCTACTGTAGCCTGTGCGCGGCGCCGCTTGAAGCCATGCGCGCCGCCATTGTGGAACCCGCAAGACGCCGCTCGAGCGCCCCGGCTGAAGCTTCGGAACCGGCGCGCCAAGACGGCGCCACTCGCCACGCCCGCCTCAAGCGACGTGGTTGAGCGCCGCCGCGCCCGCAGCTGCTTTGTCGCTGCCCCGCCGGGCTCATGTGACCCGCTCGCCTGCCGCCTTGCTGCTGCTGCTGCCGAAGCCGCTGCCATCAAGGCCGCGCTGGCCAGCTTTGCTGGCCAGGGCTCATGCCGCCATGCTGCCTTATGGCCGCCGCTGCCCTGCCTGCCAAGACTGCCACTTCCGCCTGCCCTGCCTCAAGACGAGGCCGGCCCACAGCCTCATGAGATGCCTCGCCGCTGCCCTCGCTCATCACACCATTTGCCCATTGAGCCGTCGCCGCTGCCATGTGGGGGGAAACCCTACCGGTTATTTAAGTTACCAATGGGCCGGATGGGCAACCATTTTTTTCGTAAAAAGGGGAAAAGGGAAAAGAAATCCCGGTTTTTGAAAGGCCCTCGAAAAATTAAAAATTACGTGAACTTTTTCTCCGAACCAAAAATTCGCTTTTAACCTCGAATTGCGAATTAGCGAAAGTCATTTTTCCAGCAAAAGGGCCTCTGAATTCAACTTTTGCATATTTTACACTTTTGAAGCATATTTAACTTTGTTATTGTTATTTCTATGCAATTTATTTATTGTATTATCGCTTTTGATTATCCGTGATTGTTTATATTGCTTTTAATCATTGGAAATAGCAATAAACCATGAAAAATACATAGAATAATACGGGAACATTACGAGAACCTTTGCAACCATTATATGCAAGTTACAGTGAGAATCTTATACACCTTTTGCATGAATATGCAATGATCGGCATTACTTAACCCAGAGTTCAAGAGTCGCCCAAAGATGGCTGTAATTACTTGACTTGGGCATCGATGTCGAAATTGTACTTGGAGCCAAGAAGTCGTCTTTGCTATCGGACTTGGCACCTCGAAGGATGTCCTACCGATCGAAAGAGAATGATCAAGCACTTCATTTTCTCGCACATCATCTCTGTCTAACACTCAAGAATGAGTATATGGCGAGAAGAACACACTAGCTTTATGGACCGCCTTGAAGAAGCGGTTCGAGAAGTCAAGTACACCATCCTTCCTCGCATGAGCAAGAATAGAACCGACTACGCTTTTGCGGACTATAAAACAATGGGGAGTACAATTGCTTTGCATAGAATTTGTACCAATCTTCACCTGTGGTAAGGCAATCACAGACGAGGAGAAGATTGAGAAAACCCTCTCTACTTTTCACCCAAATGCGGTAATCCGCGACGCAACTACCGTCAAGATGGCTACAAGGAGTATGCCGAATCGATTGACATTATGCAAGTTATGGAAGCTCAAGATGAGATTCTAAGGAAGAATTACATCTCACGACCACCTAGTAGCAAAGTTGGCTATGAAGTCAACGCTAGCACCTATAAGGTGAAAAAGCCTCGCCAAGAGAAAGAGGCAAGAAGGGTGATGGTCGCAAGATTAAGCAAAATGCTCAAGCCAAGAAGGGCGGAAATAAGAAGCGTGATGAGAAGCCCTATGGTCACAGGACCAAAATTGCTACAAATGTGGCACTTTCGGGGCATTGGTCACGATTTGCCGTGAGCCGCAAAGACGTGATTGATGCTTTCAAGGCTATGAAGAAGGGCAAAGCACCGCATGAGGCACACCTCGCCATTGCGTGCAACGGAGGATCCACACTCATTGGTTGCATCCATGGATGTGGATGACTTAGAAGCGACCCCATCACTCCCTCCTGGACATCGCAGCAGCAGAAGAATCGAGTTGTCGAAGAAGAGAAGATGGACATAGAACATATTCAATGGGTTAATTCATACTTCATCGATTCGATCTAGTGCACGATTGCACTTAGATTTTATAGTCATTTGCGCTTTGGTTAGAACTTTGAATTATTGAATAATGGTTGTAAGCTCTAGGAGAGCAAATAATTGCATTCTCATAATGAGTCCCGCAAGACTTTTCCTCGTATTAATAAAAAGCAAGTTATGTTCTGCTTGGAGTATTTTATTTATGTGTGGATTGCTTTCTACCCCATATTAATAAATACTTTATATATATATATATCGTAACGCTGTGGCGCCTATATGAGGAAGTGTGCTTAGCGGATAGCGGCAACTAATACCATATTAAGAGAAACGAAATTTTTCCAATGACGTAAAGAATGTTTGGCGAGATTACGACAATCGCAGAAGCGATACATGTATAATAGGCTCAGAAGAGCCACAATTATACTCCCGATGGGCACAATATTGGTCATTGAAGAAGCCTTGTTGTATCCGAATCGACTAGAACTCTCTTAAGTTTTAAGGATATTCGCTTAACGGTCTCCATGTAGAGATCAAGAAGAGTATGGTAAGGAATACCGCTCATTACAAAGCGTGAAGAACATGGAAAAAGGGTATTAGAACGACTTCCTTCATATGAATCGGGCTATACTACACTAATATTAAGGCACCTGCAGCTTATATTGTCCTGAAAACCACTTTTAGAAGCTCTGAACTTTTCTGTCTCTAGCATGATAGATTAGGCCACCCGGTCTTAGAATGATGAGAAATATAATTACCAATTCACAGGACATAATGTTAATGTAAAAGAATTTCCCAAACCAAGAAGATTTTGTGTGCCCTGCATGTGCCATCGAAATTAATTACTAGACCTCTACTATGAAAGTGAAGGATGAAATCTCGCTTTCTGGATCGTATCCGTGGAGACATTTATGATCCTATACCGCCCCTGTCAGGGCCATTTAGGTACTTCATGGTGCTCATCGATGCTTCCTCGAAATGGTCGCATGTATGTTTATTGTCTACGAGAAACCACGCTTTTGCAAAGCTGATCTCGCAGATAATTAAAATTAAGAATAATTTCCCTGATCATCACGTGAAGTCCATCGAATGGACAACGCCGAGAATTTACTTCAAAGGCATTTGATGATTATTGCATGGCAATGGGAATTACTGTTGAGCATTCAGTACCACATGTCCACACCCAGAATGGACTAGCAGAGGCATTAATTAAAAGAATTAAATTTATTGCCCGACCGCTTTGCGAATTGTAAATTACCAACTACATGTTGGGGACACGCATCCTCAAGACGCAAAGAACTCTTATCAATTTTAGACCATCGGCATATAACATCCATTCACCTATGCAACTAGCGCAAGGGTCACCACCAAAAATCTCTCACCTCCAAGGTTTGGTTGCAAGGTTTATGTACCTATACCACCACCGCAATGAATCGCAATGGGACCTCTCCAAAGTCTCGGGATATACGTTGGTTATGAGACAAGATCCATAATCGTATTTGGACCCTATGATCGAGATTTGCATACACAGGCCACGACAAAGATATATTGATGATGATAGTTTCCGTCATTAGGGAGGAAATCAACCCTTGATGAAGAATGTCAGAAATAACGTGGCAAGCCACGGAATCCATGCACATGACCCAAGACTAGTGAAGCAAATGGAGAAGTCCAAAAGATAATTGATTTGCAAGCGTTAGCGAATCAACCGCTCGACCACTTTTGTAATTTGAAGAGCGTGACTAAGTCGCATGTGCTCGCACGCAATGCACCGGAGAAGGTCGAAATACCAAATAAAATTGAAGGTATCCCTAATCCCGTATAAAGGCCTAAGAATAAAAGGACGAGAACTCCTACTCGAATCCCAAGTAATCGGGACGCTCGGCTAAAAAGGATAAGAAGGACTTGACACACCGATCACCAAGTTCCCTGAATAAGAAGGGAGCCGTTGAGACTGCACCAAGATGGAACCTTCAAGAAAAGGCATACCGGATTTGAATATTCCCACGGAGGAGACATCAAGATGGATGTGTGCGCACACATCGAATTTGAAAAACTAAAGGACTTGCCCCAAGAATTGGAAGCAAATGAGCGGTAGAAACATTAGCGTAACCGCCCTATGAAGAAATAGCTATAAATTATATGACTACGGAGAATCTATGAATAGAACAACGACCAATGTCGATATTTATTTTGCAAAGAAAATTGCCATAATTATCGATCTTGATTCAGAGCTCGTGATCGTCATTGAATGTAAGAAAAGATCGATTGGAAAGATTGGAAGGAGGCAATAGAAGCGAAATTAATATCTCTCAATAAAAGAGAGGTATTTGGGCTCAGAAGTCAGACACCTCCCCATGTGCACCTCGTAGGGCATAAATGGGTATTTGTTCGAAAGAGAAATGAAAATAATGAAGTTGTAAGATATAAAGTAAGGCTTGTTGCACAAGGTTTCACTCAACGACTGTGAGTTGATTATGAAGAAACCTATTCCCTGGTCATGGGCTTAAACTACCTTTAAATATTTAATCTCAATGGCGATAAACCCGAATTTGGAAATGAAATTGATGGATGTGGTAATCGATACCTTTATGGAAACTTGGATTCGGACATTTACATGAAGGTACTTTGAGGTACTCGTCCCAAACCAAGACAGAGCAAATAGAAACTCATGCGAAGTGCAACCTTTAAAGTCAGATAATGGGCAAGCAATCAAAGCAGATGTGGTATAATCATTTAAGCGACTTTCTCAAGAAGAAAGGCTACACGAACAATGAGGATTGTCCTGTGTATTTATACGAAGATCCTGTGATGGATTTTGTATAATCTCAAGATATGTAGATGATCCGAATATCATCGGAACCTCGAAGATATTAAGAAAGCAAGTTCTACCGAGTCGACCAAATGAAAGATTTGGGTAAAACCAAATATTGCCTAGGTTTGTAACTTGCGATACCCTGAAGGGATTTTAGTACATCAATCAACATACACTCGTAAAGTATTAGAAAGGTTCGGATTTGAAAAGGCATACCCTTCGAAAGTGCTAATGGTCGGAGATCCTTGCAAAGAAGACAAGGACCCGCTCGGACCTAAAGAAGAGGGAGGAAGTCCTGGGACCGAATTCCCATACTTGAGCGCAGCTTGGAGCACTCATGTATTTAGCAAATCAGATTAGACCGGACATTGCATTTACAAGAAATCTTCTAGCAAGGTATAGTCGAACCTACCAAATGGCATTGGTAGGAATAAAGGACGCCTTCCGATACCTCCAAGGAAGTAAGGATCTTGGATCGTTTCTACGAAAAGAACCAAGACCTAACTATGATCGGTTATGTAGATGCTTGCAATTGCCGACCAGATACGACTAAGTCGCAAAGCAAAGCTATGTATTCTGTGGGTGGAACTGCAATTTCATGGAAATCGCCTAAGCAAAGTCTTGTATCGACTTGATTTAACCACTCGTAAATTATAGCACCGCATGAGGTCAAGACGAGAATGTTCTTGGCTTCATGGATGATTCACCACATCCAGCGATCGTGTGGATTGAATACCGCATAAACCCCACTATTATCTATGAAGATAATGCGACTTGTATTGCACAAGCGCAGATGGGTTATGTGAAGAGTCCCCTCACTAAGCATATCAACCCCAAGTTCTTTTATGCTCATGAATTGCCAAAGATGGACGAAATTAAAGTACTGCATACTAAGTCATGTGAAAATCTAGCAGATGTATTCACTAAGTCACTCCCAGCATCTAGCTTTGAAAGATGCATACGTGGAATTGGAATGATGAGACTTAGAGAAGTGCAGAATTCAGGGGGAGGACCTTCACAAACTCCTTGTTAAAGCTTGATCACAAAGATCAAGTACCCAAAGAATAAATCCTGGAGATTAAATGAAATTGAGTGGATTGTACTCTTTTTCCCTTGACGAGTTTTCCTGAAGTTTCTCGGTTAAGGTTTTTGATGGGATAATTCGTGCAACACAACGAAACGCATGACATGTACTCTTTCTCCAATTTTTTCCCACTGGGTTTTTATGGAGTTTTGATGAGACATGAACATGTCTGATGAGTGTCCAAGGGGGAGTGTTAGGAAACTGAGCCCATGACCTGGAGTCCTGGCCCAATTGGACACCTCATGTTTTCCAAGATAGTCTATATAAAGGAGAGGATCCTCATTGTAATCAATCATTATTGAAGAGCAATAAAGAGAAGTCCAAGTCCCCATATCTCGTGTTCAATCTCTTATTCTCGTTTCGTGTTTCGATTTGTTTCTAAACGATTCTACGCTTTGTCATGGCGAATCGTCGGACCTGACTGACCAACGACGGTTACTCAACAGTATTGTCTTGTCCCCTGTTGCTCTACCGGGCCAACCCCTATCCGCGAAGGCCGACCTCGACATAGTGCGCTTCCACCGCTGCTTCCTCCCTCCCCGCGTCGACCATCGTTTTTTTTCCTTCCTCCCCTCCGGTCGCTGCCGGGCCGCGCTCCCTCCTCCGCCCCACGTCCTAGTAACCCTAACTAACCCTAGCCGCCGGAGAGAGGGAGGGAGGGAAGATGCCGCGCGAGATCATAACGATACAGGTGGGGCAATGCGGGAACCAGATCGGGATGGAGTTCTGGAAGCAGCTCTGCCTCGAGCACGGCATCGGCAAGGACGGCCTCCTCGAGGACTTCGCCACACAGGTCGGCCTCCCTCCCTGCCCTCCCTCTGCTCGATCCACCCGCCTACTCCTGTGACTCGTTGAGTTACGGCCATTTCCGCTTGTGACCACTCGGGATCAGCGCTGTGGTTAGTTCGATCTGTGAATTAATTTGTGTTGTTCGTGGTTATGGCACGGAGTTTTCTTCTTCTTCTAGGTTTCAGGGTTTAGTGAAGCGTGGTATGGTCGCCTTTTCATCTCGGGAGTGCGCTGTAGTTCTCATGCTAGTATACTAACAATTACCGGCGCCCCCAATGTGAACCTTACAAGATTTCAATTGGCACTATCACTGTAGTTAGTTTGCTTTGAAGTATTAACCACGTCTTTTTTTCCCCAATTAGTTTGTGTTTTTCATGAACAAGGCACGATAATACTTTAGGGTTTAGTGTCGAAGCGGCTTTTAATATGAGAAAGTGCTATGGTATGGTGCGTACGGATGTATATTTAAATTATGCTAACGTGAATGAGAATTACATCTGAGAAACTGGAGAAATAGTTTGATCTGCATTCGACCTGCATACGCATGATTATACCAGGAAGTGCACATGTTATCCAAGCACAACATCACTTTGTTATCGTCTAAAATTGATGCAACATCTACAATTTGCATGAATCTTGCCTATGTTGGTAGCTGGGTTAAACAGGGAGCTCTAAATGCCCTGGTTTCTTTGCAGGGAGGAGACAGGAAGGATGTTTTCTTCTACCAGGCTGATGACCAGCACTACATACCCAGGGCTCTTCTCATGGATCTAGAGCCAAGAGTGATCAATGGAATACAGAACAGCGACTACAGGAACCTGTACAATCATGAGAATATATTTCTGTCTGAGCATGGTGGTGGTGCTGGAAACAACTGGGCCAGTGGATATCATCAGGTACAGTTGCATCTGTATTCCACGGTTTTCATCTGCTAGACTGGTAACCATTACTAGGTTTGTCAATGGATGGCCACTATTATAGGCTTTCTAGTATGCCACGTCATTAAGCCAATCGTGCATTTTGAATTTCAGCAATTACACCTTTTACATTAATGCTTTTGCCTATTCTCACACTATAGGGTGAACAAGTTGTTGATGATATCATGGACATGGTTGATAGAGAAGCAGATGGAAGTGATAGCCTTGAGGGTTTTGTTTTGTGTCACTCCATTGCTGGTGGAACTGGTTCAGGTTATTTAAGAAGCTCTCATATTTTGATTCCCCTTATTTTCATTTTACCATTCATTCTCTTAATTTTCTCTAAATCACTGTCTATTGAAAGTGTGTTTCTTGGTGTCTATCAAGTGGTTCACTGTAGTATAGCTTGGCATAGTCTGTACTCTGTAGTACATGAAGCATCAAAACTTATCTGTATTACAAAAAAACTCTGTAGTTCTGTTTTGGTTTCTAATAATAGAAATCAGGAGGGAACCTTTCCCCCTGGCTCAAAAAATGTGGTTCACTGTATATGGGATGTTGTCTTTGCAATCATTAAAAGTTGTCAACTTGTCATGTCAATTCTGCTAATAGTTATCTAATTTGGTCCATGTTGCCCTTGTTCAGGTATGGGTTCTTATCTGTTGGAGACCCTAAATGATCGATACAGTAAAAAGCTTGTGCAGACATATAGTGTCTTTCCAAATCAGATGGAAACGAGTGATGTTGTTGTCCAACCATACAACTCACTTTTAACTCTGAAGCGGTTGACACTGAATGCTGACTGTGTGGTTGTTCTTGACAATACGGCTCTTAATAGAATTGCTGTGGAACGTCTTCATTTAGCAAATCCTACTTTTGCACAAACAAACTCTTTGGTCTCCACGGTTATGTCTGCAAGCACAACTACTTTGAGGTATCCTGGGTATATGAACAATGATCTGGTTGGCCTTCTTGCCTCCTTGATCCCTACTCCAAGGTGTCATTTTCTTATGACAGGTTATACTCCATTGACAGTCGAACGCCAGGTAATTTTGATCACATTTGTTCCTCAGTTGTTACATTGGTCATGTGATATGTTTGATTTTACATTTTTGTAGATAGTTACTGATTTTGTAGTTACCTTTGGTTGACTGTAATTTGGGTCACTAGTGGATTTTGTGCCAAAGTTGTTACATTTTAGTTTTCCCCTTTTTTTGTGGTGACAAATGCTAAACAATTCAGTTCATGATTTAAGGTTTTGCTCAATGGCAGGTTAACATGATACGCAAGACGACAGTATTAGATGTTATGAGACGACTTCTGCAGGTATTACTTACCCCTCTATGATGCTCACTTAACTTTCTTATATTGATGAATTTGAGCCTTTATCTCTGGTATCTTGCAGACAAAGAACATAATGGTTTCATCATATGCTCGAACAAAGGAAGCTAGCCAGGCTAAATACATCTCCATACTTAACATCATTCAAGGAGAGGTGGACCCGACACAGGTACAGTTTTGTCAAATGGAGATACTAATGCAATGCTTATATATGCCAACTTGATTAATTAAATGAGATTTGCCAAGTACTGAAACATCGTAACGCATCAGTTTCATCTCAAGATGGAAATATGTTGTTCCATTTGAATCAAGATTCAAGAATTCAATATAAAATATGGAAAAGTGTCATACCATGCATTCACATAGAACACAGTCAAAGAAGCTCTACTTTTATGTTTTTGGCTGTGTATTGCACTTATTGCTTTACTTGTACGCAGCAGACCTTGTCTGTCCACTTTAATATCGAAAGTTGCTTAAAACACATGAAGTGTCAGCTCTGTAAGTTTTCATCAAGATGTTGAGCAATAAGCACAAGTGTATCCATTTCTCCCTTATAAGCACTTACGTAGCCTGTAAGGGTTGAACATGACACGAACTTCCACTCTATTTTGTAAAAGAATTGTTGTACATACTGGCATGTTACTTAGAGAGTGGAATGATGCTTTTTAGCGTTAGATTTTTCATCCTTTTGTATCCCATGGAATTATCTGTTCATCATGTGCTTATCTTTGGTCATCTCATGGATGTAGGTCCACGAGAGCCTACAAAGGATACGCGAAAGGAAGCTTGTTAACTTCATAGAGTGGGGACCTGCAAGCATTCAGGTTATTACACAACTAGAATAATTTTCAGTTTAATTTTTTGACATTTTAATTTATTAGCATTTCAACTTCTACAGGTTGCCTTGTCAAGAAAATCTCCATATGTTCAAACCACTCACAGGGTAAAGTGATCTCTCTCTCTCTCTCTATGTGATTTCTGTTCCTTTTTTTTTAATTCAAGTCTAGTATTCTAATAACTAATGTTGTGCCACAGGTTAGTGGTTTGATGTTAGCGAATCATACTAGTATCCGTCACTTATTCAGCAAATGCCTGGGACAGTATGAAAAGCTAAGGAAAAAGCAAGCCTTTCTTGACAACTACAGGAAGTTCCCAATTTTTGCGGTAAGCAAGGATCAGCTAACCGGAGGGTAGAATCGGCCCCTCCGGTACAATTCTCGTTACTATTAGCCGCCGTTACGGTCAAATTCGGCAAATTCGTTTAAATTCAATTGAAATTCATTTGAAAATTGAAAAACCGCCATAATTCATCTCCGCCACCTCCTATATCCGTAACTGGCGGTAACCGTTACCGGCGATTTTGATCCTTGGCAGTAAGAACACCCTGTTCTCTCTATTTCTTCCATTAATTTTTTTCTTGTCTAACTTTTTTTTTTTGAATTTGCTGCCGTTTAAGTTGTGTTGAATTATTATCAGGAGTATGATATTTATGCATATTTTGCAGTGGTAAGTGGTAACTTAGTCTACTCGTAGTTTAATCAGGTGGTTTACACGTGAAAGAGTTGATACCTTTGTCAAGATCAAAATTTTGTTTGACACTGAGCAACTGAAACTGAAACACTCCACTATCAGTTTTATATAAAGCAGACTGGAAATTGTGGCCATATTAATGTGCCTAAGCTATATAGTTGCCCATGTGGTTTTCTAAGATGAAATGCCTTTTAGTACTTGGTATAATCTTCTGGCGAACTTATCCATTCTTTTGTGCAATATGCTGATCTGTTTGACCACATCACGCAGGACAATGATCTCTCTGAATTTGACGAATCTCGAGAAATAATAGAGAGCCTAGTTGATGAATACAAGGCTTGCGAATCACCAGACTACATCAAATGGGGAATGGAGGTACTTTGGGCTTCAATTTCGATATCATGTACTTTGCTTTATATGGAATGCTGAGCTATCTGTTATGAAAGCAGGACCCCGGAGAGGCAAACGTTGCGGCCGCACTTGATTCGAAGTTAGTTATGTAAATACCAAGGTAACGTCTCCATATTGGGCACTACTGATCCTAATAGTTTGATATAGGGGCATATTGAATTGAACAATTGGATGATTGTTCGTACATGACCTTGTTGAACAATTCTTACATTATTGGCAATCTCTCTTTTAATTTGGAGAACATCGTGGGGAAAATAGATCTATGCCAATTTTTGACAATGACACTACTAAATCCTATGTCCCTGATAATTTTTAACCATAAATGGGTTGCTTGGTCTATTTGGGAAAAAACGATGCTGTTTATTTTCCTGTAAATAGTAAACGGCGTACCTCTTGTCATGAGTCATGACTTTCTCCTTTTCTTTTGAGGAGGTTCTAAGGTTATCTTTCAGTGTTGAAGAACACTGAAATAGAATTCCGTAAATTCTTAGAAATTTTGCACTATTGAAAGCAGTTAATATGGTGACCATTTTAATAACGCGTGGTGATCAAGGTTTATAATTAGTTTGGCAATTCGTGAAGCTGCTATGGTTTACATTGTCACAGCAACTCACTTCACTGAAAAAAAACTCTACATACAGGCCCCGCTGGTTATATGAAGACGCAACTGTAACTGTCTGATGGTCAACAGTTCGATGCCAGCTGGTCAGGCTCAACTGGATCGCAACGTAGTGCTAGTGTGCTACTGATGTGTTTGATGCAGTTCTCTGCTTTCTTAAACTTTTCGTGTGTTCGTGTGTCATGTATATTTTGAAATCCACTTCAACTGGGTCCTTGTGCTGTTCTGTTTTGCGTCTTCAATCTTTGGTGATGATGCACCTGGTGTTGTGTGATGCTGATAGGTTTCCTGCTAAGTTGTCATCCCGTTATATTGATGCGTTTGGAGCAACTACTGGCTTGAGAGATCTGGCTGCAAGTAAGTAATTATATGGGAAGTGTTAAGCTTTCAGAATTTGGCAAGCCAAATGGGATGGCTTCTGAGTTATTGTAATTTGTGAACAGCACATGTTGACTCATAGATTAAATCCATTCGGCTTAGCTTGCATGTTTAATTGTGCCGAGGGTTTCGTTTTTATGCGAGGCGGTGTATGTTTCTCGTCGATTCTTTGATTCATGTGAATCATCATGGCAGATTGTGGTAGAAACGTAGATCGTTGTGCCAACTCCCAGCGGTTTCTTGCTTGAAAATAGATCTACGGACAAGGCCCCTTTTTAGAAGCAAGAGAACATTTATTTTCCAGTGCTAAGCGAGCATTCAGGCAATACAGGATTTTCTTAATCAATTTCTGCGGAAATTTAATAGTTTCTTATAAAGTTATTGCGTTCCAAACAGCCCCCTTAGAGCTGGTAAAAGTCTTCAGAATAAAGTAAAAAAAAACTAAATCCAACACAGTTCCACATAACCATTAAATTCTGTGTAAAATCTACTGTTCGGAATAAAGTAAAAAAAAACTAAATCAAACACACTTCCGCATTACTCTTCGATTCTGAGTAAAATCTACCGCTGTGGACAGTGAACAGGCCACTAGAGGTGTTCGGCATAAAGTAAAAAAAAAAACTAAATCAAACACACTTCGGCATTACTCTTCAATTCTGAGTAAAATCTACCGCTGTGGACAGCGAACAAGTGAACAAGCTCTACCGTTGTGAACAAGTGACTAGCCATGCCAACCAGGCCGGCCCATGCCTAGGTCGCGACCCCGAACATGCAGCAGGTACAGTACCTGTATGACCTAGCAACTAGAGGTGTCCAAATAGATCGTACCAATCGGGGCGGCCCATGCCTAGGTCGCGACTCTAGACGTGTAGCACACTTCGGCATTACTCTTCAATTCTGAGTAAAATCTACCACTGTGGACAGTGAACAAGCAACTAGAGGATCTGTCTAAATAGATCGTACCAGTCGGACCGGCCCATGCCTAGGTAGCGACTTGCACGCACAGTACCTGCATGACCTCGCCCAGGCCTGGCCCGGTTGGCACAAGCCACCAAGCACCAACGGAGCCGCTGTTATATAATAGCCATCAGTAAATACAGTTGGAGAGCATAACTACAATTCTATGATCAATGTATTCCAGCAGTACAAATATTTTGATACAGTTCATTGTACTTTCTAATACTACACTCAGGCTCAGCTGTTAAGGGCGTAAAAACAAACAAAAGCAAAGAAAAAAAACTCAGCTGCTAGTATTACCAATGCAAAATCACACCCAGAAAGACAACAACATCGCTGCTTCTTCCCATGCAAGCTAGTTGGAAAATTTCCATGAAGTAGTCGCCCACCTCAAACAACAAGCTGGCAGCATAAGAGTGAAAACCGGCAGCGGTTAAGCAAGAACATCCTTTAGCTTGGCCTTCTGGTCGTCGGTTAGGGTTTTCGGGAACAACACCTCGATCGTTACATATAGATCACCTTTCTTGTTGCTTTGGTACAATGGCATGCCTTCTCCTTTGAACTTCCTAACCTCCTTGGGCTTAGTGACACCCTAAAAATTTGTGATGAAGTTGAGCTGACTGATTGCAGATGAGAAATGACTACAGGATGCAAATCTGGCTGTTGTGTTTAGGACTGGGTGGCTTACCTTGGTGCCAATTTCCACCAGATGGTTGTCGAGATGCTTGATGGTCTTCTCAAAACCAACCAGAGATTGCAGCTGTAACAGCAAAAGGTGATCAGACATCTAGAACTAAACCAATGAAACACACACGTACATAAAAAGAATAGTGAAGTAACAGTAGCAAGTCCCCGTTTCCAATGCACCTTCTTGGGAAAGAGAGAATTGGTGGATGGCTGGAAGTTGGGTTCAGATGATGATGAATACTCAACAGTAGAAATAACTACATGATAGCAAGGGTCATTTGGAACACGGGATTTTGTAAGAAGAAAAACCATAGTGTTTCCTACGAAATTCCTGCAGGAATCAAACGTTACAAACAGGAACTAAATGTTAAAAACTTAAAATGATCACTATTGCAGTGGAAATGTGCAATAATCCCTTCAAGGTTGTCTGTTTGATATAGGATGGATCAAGGTTATAGCTGAAGTAGTGAGTAACCAATTTACAAAGATGGATATCATCGAACTCATCCAGTCAGCAGTCTCGAAAAAACTAACTTCTTTGGTCCTTATAATATGACCATGTTTTTCAACCAAGGTTGCCATGCAATTTTCACTAATTTTGTCTGGATAATTAATCTTAAGTAATTTTAATTAGAACAGATACAAGAGAAGGTTTGTACCAGGGAGATTGTAACTGTTGCGTGCAGGTCATTGCCTTCTCTTCTGAAGCGTTCATGTGGTGCTGTCCGAATCCTAAACTGCTCATGAAGTCATTTATTTGAGGATGAAATTAGTCAAATCAACTATTCCCCATATTAAATTTCAACCAAACAGACAAAGGGCAAAGCAAACCTTCAAGTCTCCAGGTTCTCCATCAATCTTAGGTTCCCCCTCCTCAAAAAATAAAACATCCTGCAAAATATCAGATGGCATTGCCAAATCAAACATCCAAATAGTAAAGTAGAACAGATAGTAATGGATACATTAGTACATTACACCTTCATGATAAACAACTTGTCAAGTTGAGCAATTCTAAATGTCTCTGACCATGTGGTGATCTGTTAACATTACAACAGCCTTTTTTGCAGGCTACCACATAAATTCAATAGTTCACATCAAAAGTGATACCTGCATGTGCATGTACCGAATGTTCCATTTGAACATACTGTTCAGGCAAAACATGACGAAAATAGACTGACACAATATTCCTATGATAACCCTTGAAGTAGCTCTCATGAGGATTAGACAAGTACATTTTCATTGTAGTGTCATCTTATCTGGTTGTTTCCCTTTAGATAACTCTACATAGGTCCAAGTTCCAAGAACTGCCAGTACTGTGCCACATGCCAGTTCACAAGCAACATTCATTGGCATTGGCAAGCAGTAAACTGTTGCAAGCCACTAATTGACACTGACAAGCAATAAACACCAGCCAATTTGCCCGAAAAATTCCCATTCTCCTATAATTGTAGGCAACTAAGTGATGAAACTGATTTTTTTTTTTAAATAACTGGTTTAGTTCAGCATCTTGATGGAGCACATGATCAGAAGTAGACAACAGCATGTGTCATATTTGCACAAGCTAAAGTAAAAATAATCTAGTCTAATGTTGACAAAACACACACACTAAGAACTCATAGTACATCGCACCGAAGGTTAAGATCTGGGAAGCAAACCGAACAGTTGCTTTATACCTGTCCATCTTGCATTCCCTTCTCAATATCAACAGTCAAAAAATCACCTTCTCGTACATACTTCACATTTGCACATTGATCGCAAACCTAAAAAGAAAAACACACCCTTTCATTGTGGAGTACAGAAAATCACGAAAAGATTAAAACATAAAGATATTTTGGCCACAAGATAAATATATCAAGTGGCTTAATTTCCAGTATGTAAAATTATGTCAACTGCAGAATAACATAGCATGGTGCAATTAGAAAAATACCTGCTCGGTCATTTGTTGATACATCCCAGGACCAATTTGACGATGGTAAACTTCGTCCCTGCAGTTGCATCGTCTCTTTCCTGGTGCTGGCTTTATGACATTTCTCTCTCTCCAAACCTATCATGCACATGAAAATAGGAAAGTAAATTTGGAGCTATATTTATCCAATACGCGTGTCATAGTGCATCCTACTTCATGAACACTCAAGCAGCATGCTACCAAATAAAGTGATAGGGTAATATAATAACATGGTGCAGCATTTGTGTATTGTTTATGGAATCATTTGGGTTATCTTGCTATATTTTTCTTGTTCATAAGCTAAACAAACTTTGTTACCTTTAACGAACCACCCATGTACAAGTCCTCTAGTGAAGCATCCAGTTCAACAATCACATCATCACCTTTTATGATATATTCTTCCTCCTCTTCCATCCCACCACCACCTCCGAAAAATCTGAAGAAGTTTATCGAAAAAACAGCAAAGTGATCACTAAAAACTAGATGCAAATAAATTATTAGGATCGAGTTGCATCCAGCTAAATTACTACTGAATTGCATTAACAAATAGGGGAAAAGATAACAGAAGAGAAAGGACATCCATAAGTTAACCATAAAAGTTTTTAAATACGTGCCTCAGCAGGAGCAGGACCCCTCATTTGTGCATGCCATGACTTCACGAATGACGCATACGCATATGCAGTTTTAGTTGGTCAGACATGGAGTATGTTGCTAGTTAGGACAATCACTTTGAATGCATGATATGCAGAAAAGATAATTATTCCACTAGCATACCGTCAATTTTCTAAAAATATCACTCACAATTTCTTGGAGCAATACTGAAATACCAGCGTTAGCAAGGTTTGGTATATCTATCATAGACACTGACAAATCCTACAGAATGAGAACAGTAGGTTTTCTGATACAATCATACTACATGGGCATATCAGGCAAAATTCCAATTCAAATATGAGGTAGAATTTCACCAGTTATACCTCAATTAAGTTCTGTTTTTGTATATTCAGTAGGTTCAGTACAAATGAATCACATTAATCACTATGTTTAGAATTTCATCCTACATGATGAGAAACTATTCAACTAATATGGCAGTTTTCTACATCATCTGTAAACAAGATATCCATGTCATACAATATCTCTGTTGGCATATACACCACTTTAGGGGCGACGGAGGCATGTTTCTTTGATATTTCAGTAGCAAACATGGTGCATTATACACCATAGCCTACCACTTATATACCGTTCTAAGTTTGTACCTTTTTCTTCTATTGTCAGATCACTCTAAGTTTGCAAATTATCATATACACTGTAATAGCTCACATGTGTAGTTCTTAGCTGAGATCCTCGCACTGCGATACTAGACACACCAAGTTTGAGATGACTAAAACAATAGAAGTTAGATAGCATTTGCCTCACCTGCCAAAGATGTCCTGAATGTTCATCCCGCCGCCCCCGCCTCTCCCGCCTTGGAACTGCTTCAGACCCTCCTCACCATACCGGTCATAGATCTTCCTCTTCTCCTGATCCGTCAAGACCTCATACGCTGCAAGACAATAACACCTTTACACATTAATTCTCTTCAAGAACACAAAATTGTTAAAAAAAATCTAGCTCATTCAATCCGAATGGTAGTACCATTGTTGATCTCGGCGAAGCGCTTGTTGGCCTCCTCGTTGTTGGGGTTCTTGTCAGGGTGGTACTTGAGGGCGAGTTTGCGGTACGACCGCTTGATCTGATCCTCCGAGGCGCCCTTGGGCACTTGCAGCACGTCGTAGTAGCTCTTCCTGATCCACACCAACAAAAAAATCCACGAAAATTCCAGTCGAATCCAATCCGCTATTTAGCAAACAAATTGAGCTCGAACACACAGATCTTAAGCCGATTCGCCAGGGGGGAAATCAGTCGACAAAAAACGATAAATTCAGGAGAAAAGGGATCAGAAGATGAAAAAAAATATTTGTTCTTTTTTACAGGAGAGAATCAACGCAAATCGGGAGGGCAAAGAGAGGATCTCGAAGAAACCACACGAGAATCGACAGTTGATCCGAACCCTACCCCGAGATCACCGTCGCGAGATGCAGCAGCAGGAGGAGTACGGCGGCGAGCTGCGTCCCTCTCCCCCGCGGCGCCGCCATTCCCCTCGCCGTTCCACACACCCTCCCCTCACCCTCTCCTCGCCCACCGGCCACCTCGTGGCTAGGAGCTAGTGTTAGGGTTCCCGCGGCTCGCAATCCACGCTAGGAGAAGAGGAGAGGGGTGTATGTGCTCGCTCGCTCGCGCGTTCTGATGTCTCCTCGTCTTCGTCTTCCCCAGTGCAGAGGCCCTCGCGACCCGCGGTTTAAAAGCTTCTAGAAGAAACCGGGTGTTCTTTTTGGGGGTGCGGGAAGACGTGGAGTTGGGTGACGTGGACCAATGCGAGGCCAGATGGGGGGTTGTCCAGTGAATCGGGCGACTCCACGTGGATGCGACTCCAGCTTTTCTGGTCAGACAGAAGTGCTAGGTGCACCGCGGGAGGGTACACGTCAACGATGGAAGGAAGGAACGGGGTTGACCTGGCGGTGCTGGTGAACAAACTTGCCATGCATGACACGCTGCAGTTGCGTGGAAATTAGTATGCAGTCATCAGTGGCTGAGTCCGAAGGCGGAAAACAGAACCCATCTATACTAATCTGTCTACTTATATGCTTATTTTCCAATATGGATAAATTTAATTCACTTTCTGAAGTCTATGATAACTTTTAGGGTGCGTCTAATCTACCGCTAAACTTTAAAACCGTCTAAATAATCATTTTAAACTATGCAAAACTCTCTAATAACCTCCGGAATGGTTTGAATGGTGGTTTTACCATTATAGTGGTGGTTTTGCCACCATGGCGAGATGACGTGACCATGTCATCGCCACGTAGCGAACCATTGTAGCATTGCCATATTATCACCATGTTACCCACCACGGCGCAAAACCTGCTCTAAAATATTTGGAAAGGTTTGCAAAAATTACTGAGCTATTTAGACGGTTTTGTAGTTTAGGAGTGGATTAGACGCACTCTAAAATTTACGGGTGAAATAGGCTTATCCCTTTTTCAATAATACGTCAAATAAGTGCATCGCTTTGTTTTAATAGGAGAAAATGAGTGCATTAGGACTCGATAATTATATGCTTTTAAGGATCAAATCATGTCCATCGCGACCATTGAACAACCAACTACCTAAACATCACAAAGGACCTATATTTATTCCCCGTTTGTGTTGGCAACCTCAACAACCCTACAACATGATTTGCTGCAGCTCTTGCACTGGGCGTCCCCTTCTTTTATGGCATTTGCTACTTGCAAGATGCAATGTTGCTTATGAGGTTACCATTGTAGATGCATTCACTCCTTGTTTTTAAATTGTCTACATGGTAGAATGATAATTGAATTGATCCCGCTCACCCAAGCCACGTGAAAAATTCACAACAGAGCGACACATAATATTTATACGATTCCTTTTTGTATTGTAGTTTTATGCAACCTATGAAGAAAGGTCGATTTTCTTTGTGTAAATAGAGGAGCTTGTCCATCGCTACATGTAGTGGTCTTGCACGGATAGTTGCAAATTGGGTTATCAAAAGGACTCATCAAAGCGAAGCCTGTGCTACACAACTATGTTTTTTTTCTCTCTTTGGAGAGGTTTTAATGAGAAAATCAGTGTAAGTACTAAGACTTCTCTAAAAATCTTATAGTGGTTGTGCCTCGGTGTTGGAATGCCTTGCTAAGTTGGAATGCTAAGTTGGAAGAGTCAAATGTGGAAATTAGGATGGAGATATAACCGCCATGTACTCATTTTTTAATGTTTCTTTTACTTGTGGCACGGATTTCTTTTTCTCTTTTGCTTTTGGAAAAGCAAAGGCAAAGCTTTATTGAATTTTGTGAAAAGATTGTGCACAATACATGCAAGACATTGTGAAAGATGGAGCTCTTCCATCCAAACGGTGGCCGGAAATATAAATTAAAAATTGTTGTTTAATTGATCAACACGTGTCCGCGATGTGTCTGTGTCACATCCATATCAGACACCGTATCCGACACGGATACGACAACAAACTAAAGAGTCCGTGTCTTATCCATGTTTCATTTGCAACTGATGTTACTCTGGCAACTTCTTTTGAGTTTTGACTGATGCTTTTGATTTTATCTGCTCTTCAGCCAGGCAAGCTAATGGATAGTTTTCCGTGGGTTGCTGAGGCAAATACAATAAAAGGTTTAGAAACATGTGGTCTTCTTGCCGGTCCTCTGGTATGTCCATTTCCCTGAAGAATACGGTAACATTTATTATTTTTGGCTGCATCACTAACTCCACATTTTATTGTTGTGTAGAAAGAGGGGAAATTTTATGTGACAATGTTGATAATTCCAAAACAGAAGTCGAAATCTGATTCAGTAAGATATTATTTTTAGGTCCCTTATTTTTACTATAACATCCTAGATTTGCTATTTCATGACTTTCAGTGTATACAATTGCAGTAGATGCCAATTAAGATATGCTTTGTGATGATTTTGCGATGGATCTATGGCATCCATGATTACTAACCAAGCAGGGTTCTTTTTTTAGTTGCGAATACCCTCCTATGCTTTTCCTAGATTAAATATCACAGCTTATCGATTGTTGAGCAGCGGGCGAACAATACGACTAAGGTCAAATATTGTGAATCACATAACACGCAAGCTTTGCATGCCGAGGAAGGCCTTGCAATACAATGGGATAACTTGCATTATAGCAACAACATCCTCATGGTTCTCTCTATTTTTTATATTCCTAATAACAGTGAGCTCAGTTTCACCTGCCAGTAGTACATGAAGCTGAATCTTTTGTGGCTAGTATTGCATTCCATCATGTTAATCATTAGTGTTGCTTCTACCTTGTATTTGTCTTTCCTTCTTAGCGCATGTTTTTTTTATATTGTGCGGTGAAGAGCCTAAAATGCAACACCTCGTGAGGATTAACTAATTACATTTCCTTTTTAAATTCCCAGTGTCAAGCTACAAATGAAGAAGAAATTGTTGAAGTTCAGTCTACGCGTGACCTTCCCCACTTGGTTGGATCCATGTAAGTTCGATTTAATCATGCACCTAACAAACTAAAGCTTTTGGTTGCTTAAGGTACCCAAATGACATATATGTATTTGGTTGTATGCTTAGCTTGGGTAGCAAGGACTTTACCATTTGGTCCTGTGTTTGTGATATACTTACTGTTGATAATTGAAGAATGATAAAAAAAAAGAACACTTCAGTTTTTTGTAGGAAAGAAAAACGTGGTATATCACAATTAAATATGTTTTTGTAAACTCTATTATTAAATTGTTGGGATCGTGCACAAAATGGAAATTTGATTGCATAATCTTACCAGGTAAAAGGACATAGAGTTTCTTCGTGACCAAACGCGCCACGTCGCCCGCAAATCGACGACCACCAGATCGCGTCCGCCCTTGCGTGCGTCCGCTGCGCTTCGTGTGCGTCGCGCAAAATCTCGTGCGCTCGCTCACTGCTCGCTTGTGGCTTTGCTCGCCTGCCTCGCGGGCCTTTATGCGCGTCAGCTGGGCCAATTAATCATGCGGGCCTGGCCATGGAATCAGCGAGGCGACGCAGACGTGCCCGCACCAGGGGCGCGGGTCGTCTCTAGTAGTGGTGAGAGGCGCTGGAAAATGCCTAGCCCAATGTTGCCAGTTCCTGCTGTCAGACTGAGGTTATTCATTATGCATAGTATAAATATTTCTTATGGGATATTTATGACCTCTAGTTGTATCTCATTCGGTTGTTATTGTTTATGTAACTAGTCCTTTATTGGAACGAATGGGATCATATTTAATTTATGCTGTCTTATTCCCAGACGCATCCAACACAGACCTGCCTCATGTCTTCTGTTGATCTCCACAATCATTATTCTTACCAAGTAATGTTGGAAAACCTGCTTCTTTCTTCGAATACATTTTTAAACTTTGTCGATCTTGTTAAGAAATCGGGCCTAGGCCTCGCAGGTTTAGCCCACAATGGGCTCATCATCCATCTAGTAGCCTATATAGGGGGGGGGAACCATTGTACTACAGTTTTACAGAAGAGCAATAAAAAGAAGTTAGAAGTCCTCTCATATCTCTGTGTTCAATCTACTATTCTGTTCTTATGTTCTTGCATTGTTCTTACGATTCTGAGTTTGTTTACAAGGTAATCGCTTGGACTGGACTCACCAGCGACAGTTCCTCAACACGTTATCAGCACGATTGACTCTCCTCAGAGCAAAAGGTAACCATCGTAGCACGATGCTCGTAGATCGAATCGTTTTCTAGATCGCTTTCAATTATGTAATTGTTGCTTTCTAGATTATTTTATCCTACGGTGCAAATCCGCTCTAATCTACCACAAGCCAACTTGAAGTCGCCGGCACAATACCGATTGGTAGATGATGATTGCACTGTGGATTGCAAATCCATTCTAATCTACTGCGATCCGACTTGAAGTCGCTGACCAAGCCAATCGGTGGATTGGATGAAAGTGATTGCGCTTGAACAGTAATTACGCATGAACAATATTTGCGCATGAATAGTAATACAAAGAAAAAAACCTTCGCGCATAGCGACCGCCGGCCGCCGCCAAGACCACCACCGACTCGCCTCGCCTTGAAGAATCACGCGCGACATGAAGTCAATACGCTACATGGTGCTTGAATTGCTTAGCCAGTGCCAGCTGCCGCCAAGCCTGCGCAGAGACAACGCCATCGACGGCCGCGCCGCCAAAGCCGCGCATCGCCGCCGCGCCAACGCTTACACCGACCGCCTCCCAGCCAGCGGTGCCACCGCACCGCGCCTCCCCGGTCGCCTCCGCCCCTCCGGTCGCCTACTTGCGCACTTGAAGCGCCGCCACCGCATGGGAGCGCCACCGCGCTCGAAGCGCCGTGTAACACCAAGCATCTCAACGATAAAACCCATCCACGGGTCATATGAAAACAAGTATAATGATATAACAATCATAGATAATTGATCTGTAGAAAGCATATCAAGATAATAATTCACGAACAATGCAAAACCAATCGAATAAAGTCTATTGAATGAATATTCAACTCCAACCTATCATCTAATGTTATTCAACACCATCATTTCCTAAATACAATTCATCAGGTTATAATAAAAATTTCTCATATCCAATGAATCAAATAATTGAGTGTAGGTTGTGATTCCAAGTGCGCTAGCCCTTCCTGAGTGAAACGTCATCAACGATCACCTAAAAACAACAATAGAGCAAGAATGAGTACAAGACTCAAAGAAATACATAATAAAGCCATAAACAACAGTTTATCAACCATAATCAAGGTTATTATCATCATCTATCTATTTAATGTCATTCTCATACTCAAACAATCAAGCCATATTCCATATAGGTAAAGTTGCACATCTTAACATTTTACTCATATATGCGAATGCACCATCATGCTCATGATCATATGCATCTCATCACCGATCTGGGATAGCGAAGTGTTCACCCGTCGATGATGCACTCTATCCTTCACTCCGTGAAGTCCCTATCAAGTAGGATTTTATCTAAAGCACTCAGGACTAGTCATGTATCTTTCTCACCGACCTCACCGAATAGTTACATGACTTTCACCGACTGCTCGTGCAACTTCTATCATGATGAATGTAAATGATACAACATCTTTAATTATTCATCAACATAATTCATCTCATTACCTCAATATCACATTCCCATTAACTCAATTTCGTAATCTCATTCACTCAATGTCATCAATATCATGCATAAGAATAAGCTTAATGAAAGCATAACAAATAGCATGCTAAGTAATATCAATGACAGTAGCAAACAACCCGTTGTTCACCACTCTACCATGCACTTGCCTCTTAGCCCTTTGAAGCCGGATGACGAAATTGTGGCAAGACGCATGAGACCACAGTCCCTGAACAAGCAAGCAATAACACATACTCAAAAACATCATCAAAATCACATCATCACAGCACCAACCCATCACACTAATCGACCTCGCATGTTTACGCCAAACCGACCAAATTAACCCAAATCTACCGGACACACTACCTGTTGTCCCAGTAGTAAAATATCTCTAATTTATTCATCCAAACTCCAAGTTCAACCAGCCAAGACTTTCTGGAATCCTCACGAAACAACCTATATTTTTCTAGTTACGATGAACTCTGATTCTATCGTTTTCTACCCCGTTTCTTTACCTGAAGATAGATCTGTCATTTTCTGAACAGCAGATTTACTATTTTCATAACTTCTGTTTTACCCAACCAAAATTCGTGTTCTTAGATTATCTATAATCCTTAGACAATTATCTATACCTTTTATGTAGATCAAAAACCCTAATTAGCTCATTTACTAATTTTAATCTACAGTCTACCAATATGGTGCCAAAAGATGACAACTCCCTAGACAACACGTTTAAAAAATTCGTAACTCAAAATTTAATTGTCCGATCGATATGATTAAATATTCTATAGAAAGATACCAAAATTCAATACAATTAACTAGTAGATGATATTCCTAAAATTCGCCATTAAGGTATCCAATTAATCGCACAACGAGTAACAACAGACTAAAACAGATCTAGTAATCGGTTTCCCACTAGACAAATTCTAAAACCCTCTCTAATCTCGATTCTAATCTCTAATTAAATTAATGAAACGGAGAGGAAAAACCAGATCGTTACCACCGACAAAAACCCGATCCTCGACTTCTTCCTTCTTTTCCTTATTTCTCTCCTCTTTCCTTCCTCTTCTTTTCTTCTTCCTTCGTGGCTTCCTTGTTCCTCATTTCCTTGATCGGCAATGCCACGAAAATCCCGGTTTGCATGTGGCAATGCTAACACATGCATACGACATAAGTGCATGCGGCAAGAGTGCATGCCAATTAGCCAGCTTTCATGCAAGGCTACACTAGACTTGGGCGGTGTGTGGCAGTGGAACATGGCGTCTTTGGAGGCGAAGAAGGCGGGGAGGCGCGGCAGGGGCAGGGTGGCGGTTGCATGCACAAGCACGCAGAAAAGAGCAGGACGACGTAGGTGTCACGGAAACTGATAAACAAATACGGTATTGGTTAGGCTAGGGTTTAGACTAAAAGCTCATTTTGATTTGGACTCTAAGATGGATTAGGTTTCATTAAGATTTAACTACAACCACTATTGGCCCAAGAGGCCCAATTTCATAGTAATTAATTTCCTTATATTAATTTTACAAATAGAATTTAGGGATGTTACACGCCCATCAGATGGGAGCGTTGCCGCTCGCGCCTCTGGCGCCCAGCTTGCGCTCGGCGCCATCGCCACATGGGCGTCTGCTGTAAATGCGCCTGAGGCGCCACGCGTCCAACCTAAGCCCAAGCCAGCATCATGATGAAGGGTAGGAAACCCTACACTCGTTGGCCTCCTTGAACCGGTCGAATGGGCCAAAGGAAAGGCCCAATGGGCCCAACCCTTTTTCTTTCTAAGAAAAGCAAAAAAATGAAAGAAAAATAAATTTTGCAAAAGCGGATCCTCGTGATTACGAAAATTACGAGGATAATTACGCGAGTGAGGAAATTTTGCAAAAGGGCCGTGGACTCTTAGAAAATTATTGTTGAAAATTTCTTTGAATTGAAATTTAGCGGTTTAGCCTCTGAAAATTGCAGAATTCACCGAAAATTCATATTCTAGCAGAAAAGGGCCTCGGGAATTCAAATTTTGAATCGGTTTTAGCATTTGAAGCATGTTTAACTTTGTTATTGTTATTTATATACAATTTATTTATTGTATTTACTATTTTGATTATCGTGATTGTTTATATTGCTTTTAATAACCGAAAATAGCGATAAATCATGAAAAATACATAGAAAAATACGTAAACATTATGAGAATCTTTGCAACCATTTTATGCAAATTACTAGCGATGAGTCTTATAAACTCTTTGCATGAATATGCAGATGACTGGCATTACGAACCGGGAGTTCGAAGAACTAGCCCAGCATTGCCAGAATTACTTGACTTGGGCATCAGATGTCAAGATCGTACTGGGAGCCAAGAAGTCTACTTGCTATGGGACTTGGCATCTCGAAGGATGCCACTCAAGCGCTAAGGAAAATGATCGACACTTCATTTTATCGACACTATCTTTGCCTAACGCTCAAGAATGAGTATATAGCGGAGAAGAACGCACTACCTTTGTGGACCGTGATTGAAGAAGCGGTTCGAGAAGTTGAATGATCTGAGGTGGCCCGATCTTCTCGAGTAGAACCGTGGATAAATAGCGCTTGATGACGAATAACGCTCATTGCAGACACCACGCGCCGATTACTGCGGACTTGCGGCTCTATGGATATTCGCCAACACGCACCGGGATGATCGCCGCTAGACCACAAGCGGAGATCGCCAAGCCCTCAATTCCCAGCGGAAAAGCAAACTTGACCATAAAAATGCAGAACGAACAATCGATCGCCTAATTCTCTCTCGAGAGGTCCTCGCATGGACTCGGTTTAGAAAGAACAAGCAATAACTATGTTTCAATTCTTATACATAAACCGATCTACTTTACAATGGGGTCTACCCTCAATATATAGTCTCAGCCTAAGAGCTATTCAGTACTAATTTTCCATGTGGTACTATTTTGCACCGTTTACTATTCACGACGCTCTCTGTTCACGAGTGGCACTATTCACTCACGATTCTTCGCTTCATGGTCAAGTTTCTTGTTCATGCACTGCTTGGGCTTCTTCTGGTTCCTCCACATGGGCTTTGTGCTTGACCGTTTGGGCCTTGATCCTCGCTTGTCTGCATGGACCTTGGCTCTCCTCCTTGGCGAATTGGCCATAGGCAGCCTCCTTGACCTCCTCATTTGATGGCCTTCCTTGATGACGACCGCATATCCTTGATCTCCGTCTATCGTTGAATCTTCAAACCCGAGCATAAGCAAAACATTTGTTTTTAGGTAGTATAAAATTCTCACTAAAATCAATAACATATTCATTAAAGAGCAAGTTCACCGAGATTGTAATTTCTTAGCACGTGCTCTTGTTATTGGTCCCGTCAACAACTCGAGGCGATATCATGATCCTTAGGTGGAGGAGAAGAAGGTGTCGTGGGGATGCCCTCATCATCCCCCCCTCTTAAAAAGGCGTCGTCCTCGACGCTAGATCATCAGCACCGAAGAACGGCGATAAATCAACAACGTTGAATGTCGAGCTCATGCCATAGTCATTGCCTGGAAGCTCGATTTTGTATGCATTATTGTTAATTCGCTGAAGCACTTTGAAAGGTCCATCTCCTTGCGGTAGCAATTTCAATTTGCCTCGATCTGGAAAGTGTGATCGGGTTGGCAGCATCGCTCCCAGAATAAAATCAATGTGATGCTTTATCCGCGGATTGGTGGCAAACCAATGCCACTTCCTCCGGAAAGAAGTCACTAATTTCCTGCAAAATATGAGAGACACAACTAGGAAGAGACGTCAAGTCGTCAGTCGAAAGCAATGCATCTTTGTACAAAAGCGAAGTGCACCAAATTGGGATTCTCACAAAAGCTCTTCTTCTCGATTTGTTGGCTAACATTACTAAACTTTTCTCTCCTCACTTTTCTTTTTACCGCTCAATTTTGGCTTGTGGCTCTCACACACCCAAGGTGGAATCACTCTGTTTGGTGTACTCTCAACTTTCTTCTTATCAGCATTAACTATCTCTGTCGGTGTAAGCGGATATAAAATCACATCTGTGCCGCTCCACTTAAACTTGTAGCAGTTTGTATGCCCATCATGATAAACATGTCGATCAAATTGCCATGGGTGCCCCAATAGCAAGTGACAAACTGACATGGGCACCACATCGCAAACAATGGTATCCTCATACCTGCCAATCTCAAAGTGCACCTTCACCATATGACTGACTTTCACCTCGCCCACATCGCTCAACCACTACACATGATAAGGATGAGGATCGCGGTAAGTATTTAAGCCCAATTTTGTGCACATCTCCTTGCTGCAGATTATGACAACTTCTCTATTAATTATGACTTTGCACACTTTACCACCAATGCCGCCATGACTGAAACAAATTGCACTGTCGCGCGTAGATCGACTCAGTGACACGCTAAGTACGAGGTGTGCACACTAGCATATGCTCTCCATCTGGCGACCACGCCTCTGATCCAATTGCTCATCCTTTGTGGGATCCTCGGCAAAATCAGCAAATGGAGTAGTATCGACCTCATCACTAGCTGAAATATACCCATCATCGATAAGTAGCATAACTTTATTATTCGGGCAATCTTTACGAAAATGACCAACTCCCTTGCACTTGTAGCATGTCACATCACGTGAGCGGCTGTAGAACCCATCGAAGATGCCATGCTAATGGCGAACGCAGTGGCGGCGTACTATCGCTTCCTCTATCTTTGATGGCGTCGTCAATTGCCCCAGATGGAGTGGGCTTGATTGGGCTGTCCCTGTCTTTGCACAAAGGTGTCGTGCTCGCTGAATAATGTTGTCGTGCAACATACTTAGCATCTTCAATTACACTTCTCGGCCTTCACGTGCACGATGCATCAACTCAACCATGTTGTTGTATTGATGATGAGTAACAATCCGCCGAATAGCATAATTCATCCCAGCAAGAAAACGAGCCATCACTTGTTCCTCATTCTCACGTACATCAGCATGTATGATAATCTGCTCCATCTCTTTATAGTACTCATCAACTGATTTCAACCCCTGTCGCAACCCAATCAACTTCTCATGCAGTGAGAGCTTGTAATGTGTAGGTACAAAGCGTGCACGCATCTGTCTCTTCAGGTCATCTCATGTAACAACACGTGGCTCGTGTCGTTCCATACGTT
Organism: Phyllostachys edulis; assembly: GCA_036346405.1. Classification (NCBI taxonomy): domain Eukaryota; kingdom Viridiplantae; phylum Streptophyta; class Magnoliopsida; order Poales; family Poaceae; genus Phyllostachys; species Phyllostachys edulis. Next base: position 5,832 of record JAYEVD010000640.1, on the reverse strand, counting down.
GTTGCACACAACGCTCCCACCATGTAGTAGCATATCCGGTCAAAGCAAAGAAGCGGTAAGATCCAACTTATACCGATCGAATAGTGGTTCATGCGCGAAGCGACTTATCAACTTCGGCTCCATGCAAGATAAACCTCTACCTCTGTAGTACCTTCAAAGGGCGGCATCGTAAACTTGGGCTTTGCAACCGGATCATCGGCGTCCTCATCGCGGCCGACGATTGCGAACATCTTGATTATGTTGATGGCGCAGCAAATAGTCGTCGAACACGGACTGCGTCATCATCATCGTCATTGTGGCGGTTGCCACGGCCTCCTCCATGGGCACCATAGTAGGCACCCCAAAGACACCGTCATACTGCGCCTCCATAGGCGCCATCGTGGATGCCATCGTGGGCGTCGGTGTGCCGCATCCTCTGCGCCAATGCCATGGCGCGCGCCCTTGTGCGAGGGGGCCGCCATCTCAAATAACACGGCACGGTTGTTGCCACCTCGCGTGCACGCGCTGTTAGTCGAATTGTCGTTGGCGTGCTTCATCTTTGCGGCTGCCGTCTGGCGGCGACCTCCACATCCGTCTCGTCGCGCGGCTCGTATGGGAGGTGCACACTCCTCGCATCGCTACGTGTACCCAGCTACATCGGCGGTGAGCTTGGCAATAGCGTCTAGTAGTACCTTGTGGTTGTCGTCCAAGCGGTCCGCGAGGCGGCTTACGAAATCGTCCCCGTGCCGTCAAGTTGTTTTGGACACGCCCAAGGTTGCCGCGCACCAGGTTGACCTCAGTTCGAAACTCGTCTCGGAGCGCGACACGAAGTATATGGAAGGACATCTTGGTGACCAGATCAGTAAGGTTGCCGTCCAGATCCTTGTCCTGCTCGCTTCCTGACATAGGTACAGTAGCAAAAATACCAAGTGACAATATATGTGAAAAATAAGTGGGAATCTCTCAACTCATCGCTCGAAACAAAGTAAGTTGTACCATTAAAGTAAATTAAGAGCAAAGAAAACATACGCTCGTAGCTACGAATGACCAACCAAGATTGGGCGATCAGAATATCAAAGCAACAGATCAATACGTAGCGAGATGTTTTTGGTGGAGCTAGGTGAGGAAAACAACCTAACAAATTCAGAATTTAAAGATTGTCGAGCTAGGTAGCAATCCAAACGAGACTAACAATGCCTAATTGTTGATCGATAAATATAAGTGAGGAATAAACGACAACACACGCACAATGATAATGGGACTATTGCAATCAAAGGAAGGAGGCGATACAAATAACAATTTTGTATGGAAGCGAGCAGCTCGTATTACAACGATTCAAGAGAGACGCTAGCTAGTGCTCAAAGTTGTATAGGAGGGCACAAGAATGCTCAAAATTATGGTGCGCTGAACAGATGGACACACTATAACAAGAGAATATAACACTACGGCCAAAACTTGTGCGTGTTTTTTAATGCACTCTCTCTCTCTCTCTCTCTCTTGCACTCTCTCTTTTCTTTTTTTTTTCTTTTTTTTTTTTTTTTCTCACGGCCGTAGCGCTACTCTTTTCTCTGGAGCACTAATCGGTAGAAGTTTTTTTTTCACCCTAGCACTTTTTGTTTGGCTTTGTGAACTCACAACCAAAAGGAACTCACGGCCAGCTTTATGTTGAGCGTATGCAACACGTGAGCAGTGTTGGGGCGTGAGCAGTCGCGATCGTGAGCGATGCCCTAACGTGAAACGATATTTCACGTGAACAATGCCGCAACACCTAAACTTGCGTCCCAAAAATTCGTAGGAAGCAGGTCCCTCGAGCACAACAACAAGCTAGTCTCAATAGGGAAAAAAAGATATCGCAAATATGTGGAGCTCGCTAACCAACAACTATCGTGTAATCGAGTTGATATATGTGAAGCAAAATTGCACGTAACAGGGAAAACAAAAAGTGGCGCGAGCGGAACATGACCGACAACTAAACACGATGAATGAGTGGATTAAGACCTAACAAAAGCGCACTAAAAATCTTGATTTAAACTACAAACGAAAGACCAAATATTTTTTATGTGGCTTTTTGGGTGTATAGGACGTAAAAATAAACTACTAAATTATGGGTAAGAGAGATTCTATCGAGTGGCACGGAATCGATACCACGTTGATATGGGGTGGCCCGATCTTCTCGAGTAGAACCAGTGGATAAATAGCGCTTGATGACGAATAACGTTCATTTGTACACCACGCCGATTTTGCGGACTTGCGGTTCTATGGATATTCGCCAACACCTTACCGGATGATCGCCGCTAGACCCACGGCGGAGATCACCAAGCCCTCAATTCAAAGAGAAAAGCAAACTTGACCTTAAAAATGCGAGCGAACAATTGATCGCCTAATTCTCTCTCAAGTCCTAGCATGAACTCTAGTTTAGAAAGAACAAGCAATAGCTATGTTTCAATTCTTATGCATAAACTGGTCTACTTTACAATGGAGGTCTACCCCTCAATATATAGTCTCGGCCTAAGAGCTATTCAGTACTAATTTTCCATGTGGTACTATTTTGCACCATTCTTGTTCACATACGCCATCTTGTTCACGGTAGGCGACACTATTCACTCACAGATTCTTGTCCATGGCAGATTCTTGTTCACGCTGTGAGCTTGGGCTTCTTCTGGTTCCTCCATGGGCTTTGTGCTTGACCGTTTGGGCCTTGATCCTCGCTTGCCACATGGACCTTGGCTCTCTCCTCCTTGGTCGAATTGGCCATAGGCCAACGCCTTGACCTCCTCATTTGATGGCCTTTCTTGGATGGCGGCGCATATCCTTGATCTCAGCCCATCGTGAATCTTCAAACACGAGCACAAGCAAAACCTTGTTTTTAGGTAGTATAAAATTCTCACTAAAATCAATAACATATTCATTAAGGAGCAAGTTCACCTGAGATTGTAGTTTCTTAGCACGTGCTCTTGTTATTGGTCCTGTCGGCAACTCGAGGCATATATCATGATCCTTAGGTGGAGGAGAAGAAGGTGTCGTAGGGATGCCCTCATCACTGAAGTACCTCATCCTTCCTCGAGAAGAGCAGGGATGGAACCGACTACGTTTTGCTGACTACAAGATCGTGGGGGAGTACAATTCTGCTTAGCACAAAATTTGTACCAGTCTTCAGCTCTGTGGTAATGTAATCACAGATGAGGAGAATATTAAGAAAACCCTCTCTACCTTTCACTCGAATACGGTGCAATCCGCACGCAACTATCGTCAAGACAGCTACAAGGAGTATGCCGAACTGATTGACATCATGCAAGTTATGAAAGCTCAAGATAGGGTTCTAAGAAAGAACTACATCTCTGGCAGCCTAGTAGCAATATTGGCCATGAAGTCAACGCTAGCACTCTGAGGAGAGAAGCCTCGCTCAAAGGAAAGAGGAAAGAAGGGTAAGGTCATGAGTCTCAAGACCAAGCAAAATTCTCAAGCAAGAAGGGCGGACAAAAGAAGCGTGATGAGAAGCCCTATGGGCGATGGGACCAAAGTTTCTATAAATGTGGCACATGGGGACATTTGTCACGGGTTTGTCGTGAGCCACAACCGTGATTGATGCCTTCAAGTCTAAGAAGAAGGGCAAAGGATAGTCGAGGCACACCTACGCCATTGTAGCACACCTGAGGATCCACAGGTCATTGGTTGCACCTATGGATGTGGGCTGACTAACAATGACGACCCTCATCACCCCTTCTTTGGACATCGCGGCTGACCATAGTCGTGATTCTTAGAAGAAGAAAAAGATGGACATGGAGCAGATTCAGTGAAGTTTCTTCATACTTCAGCGATTCGATCTAGTGCCGCATTGCACTTAGATTTTTATAGTCATTTACTGATTTATGATTGTGATAGAACATTGAATTATTAAATAATGGTTGTAAGTTCTAGGAGAGCAAATTATTAAATTATTATGATGAGTCATGTAAGACTTTTCTCGTATTAATAATAGCAAGTTATGTTCTATTTTGGAGTATTTTATTTAAGTGTGGATTGCTTCATCTTAGTATATTAATAAATACTTTATATATCAGAATCGTGTGGCGCCCTATGGAGGAAGGGTGCTTAGCGGATAACAGATACAACTGAATACAATCTTAAGAGGCGAAATTTTTCCGATCGATCGGCAAGAATGCTAATAGTCTTCACGACAATCATGAGCAACAATACTTATATAATAGGCTCGGGAAGAGCCACAATTATACTCCCGATGGGCACAATATTGGTCATTGAAGAAGCCTTGTTGTACCGAGAATCGACTAGAACTCTCCTAAGCTTTAAGGATATTCACGCTTAACGGTTCCCGTGAGAGAGAAATAAGAGTATGGCAAGGAATACCTTCTCATTACAAAGCGTGAAAAAATAGAAAAGGGTATTAGAAACGACTTCGCCGTATGAATATGGGCTATACTATACTAATATTAAGGCACACATGGCCTATCTTTGTTATGAAAACTATTTTTAGAAGCTCGAACTTTTACGTCTCGGCATGATAGATTAGGCCACCCGGTCTTAGGATGATGAGAAATATAATTAACAATTCTGGGGACATAATATCAATGTAAAAAGTTCTAGAATCAAGAAGATTTTGTGCCTGCCTGCATGTGCCACCAAGAAATTAATTATTAGACCTACGCTCTGAAAGTGAATAGCGAAATCTCACGCATTTTGGACCGTATCTGAGGAGATATTTACGGTCCTATACTGACCCGTCGAGAACCATTTAGAGTACTTTATGGTGCTCATCGATGCTTTCTAGAAATGGCATGTATGCTTGTTGTCTCTGAGAAACCATACTTTTTTGTAAAGTTGATATCGCGAGATAATTAAAATTAAGAATAATTTCCTGGTCATCATGTGATGTCCATCGAGAATAAACAATGCTAGAGAATTTACTTCAAAGGCATTTGATGATTATTGCATAGGCGAGACATTAACTAAATGAATTAAATTTATTATCGAACCGCTTTTCTTGAAATTATAATTTACCAACTACATGTAGGAGACACACGCAGTCCGCACTGTGACAACTCGATCAATTTTAGATTGGCGGCATATAACATCTATTCACCTATGCAACTAAGCGCAAGGAATCGGCACCAAATCTCCCATCTCACGGGTTTGGTTGCGAGGTTTATGTACCTATACCACCACCAGCGGTAATTTTGCAATGTTCCCTCTCTAAAATGCAGGATATACTTTGGTTATGAGACATCATCCAAAATCGGTGTCTGGACCCTATATTGGAGATTTGCATCTGACTAACTTCGTGATAGCATACTTGATGATGATAGTTTCAGTCATTGGGGAAGAAATCAACCCTTGATAAAAAATATCGAAAAATAATGTGGCAAGCCACACGGAATCCATGCACATGACCCGCGCACTAGTGAAGCAAATAGAGAAGTCCGAGGAGATAATTGATTTGCAAGCATTAGCGAATCAAACTGTCGACCACTTTAGTGATTTGGAGAGCTTGACCAAATCGCATGTGCATGTCACGCATACTCTGTCGGAGAGGGTTGAAATACCAAAGAAAATTCAAGGTATCCTAATCCCGTCGAGAGGCTTGAGGATAAAAACGATAACTCGGCCCCTCGAATCCCAAGCAGCGGGGCTTTGACGAAAAAAAGATAAGAAGGACTTGACACCGACCAATCATTGAAGTTTCCTAGAATCAAAAAGCGAGCCGGTTGAGACATGACTTTACCGATATGGAACCTTCAATAAAAAGGCATATCGAATTTGGACATTCCCCACGAGGAGGAGACATCGGTACGTGGATAATAATGCGCACACATCGGGCAACTAAAAACTAGGGACTTA
>JAYEVD010000331.1:0-86421 GCA_036346405.1 Phyllostachys edulis | reverse complement strand
GTTACATCCACCTATAACATCGCCACAACAAGTTTCATGTTAACATGTCATAGTCCATATTTTATTAAAACTAACCAAGTGAGGCTTTACAAGACAATGCCTATAACTGTAAGCACAGATATTCTAATAGATTAAACACTTTGCGAGGCGTTGTACAACTTCACCTACAAGATATGATCAACTCATAATGTCGGTCATGACACGCTCGGGCGCAAGGCGTCACGGAGACAATCATAACAAGGCCTTTACAATAACTTGCCATAATGCTACATCATTCAATGGATCGATCTTCGGACATTTGAACAACATTGTAACACCCCAAAATTGGGATCTAAAATTCCAAAGTTAAAAATACGGATTTTTAAAACTTTGGCGTGTTATTGGTTATCGACTTTGTGTAAAACGTTGTCGAAGTTGTTTTGAAGGCGATCATGCCAGCATTAGTTTCTCCAAAAGAACGAATCGCACCAACGAATGCGTAAATAAGAATATTGAATGTTCGGCCATGATAAAAAAACCGAACCTTAAAAGTGGAGTTTCAAAACTTCAAACCGAAGTTTCATATGTAGGTAAATCCTCTAAAAATCTCTAAAATAGAAATCCATGAGAACATATTCCAAAAATTAAGCCATCGTTTTTCTCCTATTTTCCTTTTCCTCTTTTCTCTCCTCTTTCTCTGACTAAAAACGACCTTGGCTCAACGCCACTCCCTGTAACATCCCAAAATTTGGGTTTTAAAAAACCTTTTGAGTAGTTTAGGTCCCTGAAAAACTTCACCAATTTTTCTTGAATTAATAAAGTTTAATTGGGAATTTCCAAAATTTAAAATATTTAATTTGACTAATCTAATCATAAACTAAATGAAAAAATAGTGTTAGTTGGGTTCCTTGTGCTCCAAGGAATTTTCCTGTATTTTCTTGGATTACGTTTGCTATTTATTTTGCCTCTTTTGAATTTCAGTCTTTTTCTTAATTCCGAAATCCATTTATCTTTGTGGGCTGATTTCTCTTGGCTCATTCCCGCTTACTTCCTCCGCCCACCCAAACTCGCCCATTTTCCTTTGTACCGCCAAGACGTCTGAAGCACCGCGTCCGCTGCCGTGTTCGGCCGCTAACACCGCCTCCACACCGCCACTTGGAGTCCATGCGCCGATGCCTCCCAAGGCTATAAAGCTCGTGACTGCGGCCGTCGCTTTGCCTAGCTCCGCACGCCTTGAACCCTAGCCGCCACCGAGAGCCGTGAAGAGTTGCTACCCCATGCTTCTTCTCTGAAGCCGGCGCGATGTCTTCCTCATCGATTCTCTGCCGACAAAGTCCCTCAAGCCCTCCCGCCTGCATCATCGGCTCCACCTCGACCTACTTCATCGTTTGCTCCCAACCACCGAAGCTCCCGAGGTCCAGATTGCCGGTGTTGTATTTGTCTTCTCCACCTCCGGCCATGTCCCATTTCCCCGAAACGCCTCCTTCGCGTTCCTCGCCGCCCTAGTGAGGTTATCTCAAATATACCGCATCATGTTGTGTTCTAGACTCCGATCTACAATTCTCGTCTTTTGATTTGTTGATTTGATCACCGTGCACCTATATTTTCTTCTTTTCTCTTCTCTCCGGCCCACCTTCCATCGGCCATTACTCGTCAATCCGATGAGCTCCCACCTTCATCAACCTCACCATCTTCATCATCGCATCGTGTTCTACGCCGTGCTTCTCCCCTTCTCCCCGAAGCTCCGCTGCATCCTCTTCACCGCCATGGCCGAGCTTGCGTCGCCGCTTCCTTGCTACTCGCCGCGACATCGCTTGCCTCCACACCGCCAAGACTGTCCACCTTGATCGTGATCGGTGTCCTCGTTCGCTTTTGCCACTCTGTTGCATCCACCGTGACCCGCAACTCCGGTGAGCCCTCGAGCCCGTGTGCCACCCCACCACCAAGCCATGCTCCAACCACCTCATCGTCATGTCACATGCCACCTCAATGCCACCTATTTGCCACGCCTTCAGATCTTGTCATCGGCCACGGTCATCCACTAACCCCAAACCCAAAAAGACCAAACCCACCATGGACCTACTCACGTGCGTGGACCCACCTTGTCGGGCATTGTTCCATGAACCTAATCCACTATGAACCCGAGCCCAACTTCGTGGACTTGGTCCATAGACCAATGGCCCCCACTTGTCAGTCACTCTTCCTTTTTTTGGAATTCTTTTAATTCTAGAAATTCATAAGTTTCATGGGTCCCACACGCCATACACTCAACCTTTTCCGATATGCTCGAAATAAAATATTCTCAGGACACACATGTTAGTTTCTCTCTCACTTTTCTTTTTAGCATTTTCCTTCCCACAAACTTTCGAGAGCTCGTTCTTCTTCATACGAACTCCGATTGAACCCATTCAAGTTTCTAAATTCATCTAAATTCAAGATCTACCTTACTGTACCATTCAATTTTAATTTGGAGTTTATTTGATTTATATTTTTGAATTTTATTTGTTTTTGTGCTTTCTTTCTCGTTAGACGTTGGAGTCCCAGAATCGCCCGAAGAAGAAGGTCAAGGAAGTAGAAGATTGAAGATAAAATAAGAACATCATTGCTATAGCTAGGCAAGTTGTACCTTTGACCATGTTGAACCCAGTTTTCCAAAATTACCTTAATTCAAATTATTAAATTTTACTTTAAATATTTATTTAAATATTTTGGGATTAGTTATACACCCATTTGATTGTATCCACCTTGCCTCTTGTATTATCATGATGTTTTGTCACCCTAGCTTTGTTAATCATTAGTTGGTATTATCATAGCACCAACGTGGGTTGGTTTGATACAAATAGTCTACTTAGCCATGCAACGGGTCGTTGATATCATTTGAGTTGCAAATATAAATGTGATTATGGAACTTGTGTAAAACTATGTGCAGTATGCTGTTACTCATTGATGACATGTGTTGCACTTAACCAACAGGGTGGAAAAAGATTTAGACTAAGGCGAGTGGATGGAACTCCTTGAATACGATGATGTAGAGCAAGATGTCATACCGTCATCAGTGTCAATACTCGAGCAGACACTAATCAGCAACTGTCTCAAGTGCCAGTAGTGACACCTCAGAGCCTGAATCAGTTTCCTACCACCCAGAATCAGCTCATGCAAGCAACGATGCAACCATTAGACAATAGTAATATTTGCAATGATGTACAACTTGTTGCCATCCCAACGGCACGCCCTCAAACCAAGTTTGTGAAGTTCATAATGACCGAGCCGCCTATCTTTAAAGGATCACCAAGCTCAAGGATCTGAGAATCTGGATTTGCAACATATAAAAGAAGCTAACGGTGACAAGGCTTGGGGACCAATGGTCGCGGTGCTACACAGCACGGCGACCAGCGGTGAGGTGCGAGAAAGAAAGAGGAGGCGATGGGGAGGGCAATGCTCACCTTCGTGGCGGCTAGGACGAAGGCGGCGGCGCGATTTGGCTCTCGGCGGAGATGGCACTCCGGCGAGGGAGAGGCGCTCACCGGGTAGAACGTGAAGAGGCAATGCCGATGGTGAGGAAGATGGCGACAGAGCTCCACGGGTGGTGGTGCAATCAACGGTGGAGGAGCTTGCGGCCACGAAGAAGTGATTGCGGCGAGGGGAGAGGGGTAGAGAGGGGATGGCTTGCGGTGGAGAGATGAGGGGGAAGGGGCACCCGGGGCTCCCATTTATAGGGGCACGGAGGTGGGAGATCAGCGCGACAGCATTTGCGGTGGAGGCTGCACGTTCCGGTGAAACGAGCGTGAAAAATGAGGAGGATGGCCGAAACGGGCGCGACGTTATGACAGGTTTTGAATGCATTTGATTGCGTGAGAAATCGAGGAGGAAAACACAGCATTCAACGAGCTCATGTGGGCATCCATGGCGGTTGGCACGGGTGGCTAGAGGAAGAAGAAGGTGAGGAGGAAGAAAGGGGAAGGTGAGGCTAGCGGGTGGGGCCCGAGCGGAAGAGAGAAAGGGGGGCGGGGTGGATTGGGCTCGGGAGATGGTGGGCCAGGCGAAAAAAGAGGGAAATGGGATGGAGGAAGATGGGTTTTGGCTCGAAGAGAATTTTGGAGATTTAAATTAATTTTTGATTTTCAAAAATAGCAAGAAATCAAAAGAGCTTTTAGAAAATAACAAATAGAGTTAAAAATTATGGACAAATTCACGAAATTCCATGAATTATTTTGAACTTAAATAAATTATTTCCAACTTAAAGTTGGTTTTTATTTGTGCACATAAATTATTTTTCATTTACGGAAAATAGGAAAAAACTTTTAAATTCCGTAAAATTTAAGAAATTAATTAAATTTTTCTTTTTAACTTTAAATCCAAGAAAATCCCAAAAACTCAATAAATTTTCTTTTTGAAATTAAAAATCCAGAAATTCGAAAAACCAAGAAAACTCTTTTAAATATCGAAATATCCAATAAAATAATAACTTTATTAATTTTAATTTTGGTAACATAACTTTGGGATGTTACAAAAGCAAAGCGAAAGATTCCTCCACGTCATTTTGAATGATTGTGGGAAGAATGAGTACTCAAGTACTCAACAAGTTGTATTACATAATCCAATTATAGATAATGGCTTATTCCAAATGAAATGGTTTCTATGGTTATTTTATAAACAACAACATTTGCAATTGAATACAAATAATAGATTGAAGCGTAATTTAAAACAAATAAACAATAATAGTTTAACAGTTATTTTCACAAGAACACAAAGCCTAATCAATTTCTTTCACACAACCATATGAGTTTAAATCACACAGTTGCCCCTCTCCAGTTGTTTTATGAAAATCTACCCAACGTGTGATATTCCCAAGCATGCCCATGACCGCGGATGTGGCTATTCAAATAGATTGATTAACACTCTGCAGAGGTTTGTACACTTTACCCATAAGATATATGTAGGACCGAAAAGGCGCTAGAGGGGGGAGGGGGTGAATAAAAGCACGCCTATTTTTTTCACCTCGATCAGATTCAACATGTTTTTCACTCCAATAGCTATTAAAGCTATGAAGATCAAGGTGCAAGCCCAACTAAGACTTGTATTGAATCCGATCAACACCCCAAAGCAAAACAATCAAAAGCTCATCACACACACACTGAGCGGCCGGACCAAAAACACAAGGGCGGCTCGATCGGTGGGCCAGCGGTTCGACCACTACCTTGGGCGATCTGACCTACCGAGCCTGCAATGCTGAAAACAAATTACACTCAAAACACAATTTGGTCTAACTTTTGATATATGATTCCAAACTTGACCAAACTTGAGACACACCTTTCTAAGGATATCAGAAACCTATTCCAAGCAACGATCGTCAAGATCTTTGCCAAAGTTCTGACCTTTTTCCGTTTGAGTGAAGGTGGCTCCAAAACTGGGCAAAAACAAAAACTTGATCCAAACACTTGCTCGTGGGTGATTGATGATCAAGATGATCCTAGATGTATTCCCACATGTCACAAAGAAGGTAGATAGGGATAAGAAACCAACGAGAAAATCAAAGGATCAAAGAAAACCCCAAAATCACAAAATAGATAGCAAGAACACAAAGAGACCCATCTTTGAGGAATCATGTACAGATTGATTTGTGATTGTAGAAGGTTTACAACCACTCCATCTAGGAGGAAAAAGCTCAACATATGAGCACACAATCAATCCAAGACTCTCTAGAACCTTAAACCTCCACTTTCCTCTCTAAGCCCCTAAAACCAAAACTAGGGTTTAGAATGAACAAAAGGGTTGAGGGGGTGCAACCACCTCCCTCCTCTATTTATAGTGGAGGCTAACCTTCTAGAAGAGTAATCTTATTGGGCACCCGTTAAGCCCACACACAAACGGGTTTAACTCACGCACGTATTTTAAAGCGCCGTCTTCATCTCTTCTTGACCTAATCCGCTTCTCCTTGCGCTGTCTTGCGTCGCGGGTTGGCAAAAGGTCACCAAGGCGGTATTTAGGTGAAATTACCAAAATACCTCTTCTCGATCTTTTTGCAAAAACTGAGTCCCATCTTCGTGAAGCACTCCTCATGCTTCGACATGTGTAGGTTGATCAATGGCTCTCATCATGTCGGCAAGTTTCTCCCACCGAAACCACCATGGCACTTGCACCGACCCCCGCGCCACTTGATCCAACCCGTTGCATCGAACTGCCTGTTCGGTCACCTTTGTCCAATCTGCACCATGCTTGACTCCATTGACCTCACCCGGCATCCCCAATTGTTTTGGACCTCAGCTCTCCAAGTCTAATCCCGATCATCCTCGCCATTGACTGTCATTGACCTCCAAGTAACCTGCACAGCAATAGACAAAGAAATTGAATCCGGGAACAAGTTTTTCACAACTTGACCCACGTTAGTCAAAACATGCATCATGCAACACATATGCAATCAAACTCATGAATATGACCTAACCAAACAATCATTGCCACCGAGTTGGCTGATGAACATGCCAAAATCGGTCAAACCACCACTTTGGCCGGCCTGACCGCCCCCAGGCTGGTCTGATCGCGTCCTGAACGCTGGTCTGACCGCCCAGTAGGGACTTAGCCACATTTCCTCCCTGGAAATACGAAACCTACTGGAATTTTCAAACCAATAGAACTTTTGCATGGAAGCTCCAAAAATTATAAGACCAAGTGTAGGAGAATCCCTCTCTTGCCTACACCCTCTATTTTTGGCCCAGCTCCAAAACTCAAAATTACTTTGTGGCCGGTCTAACCAATTTTCCAAAGCCGGTTTGACCGCCACTCTGGCCGGTCAGACTGCCACCTTGGTCGGTCAGATCGTCACTTGCCTGACAGCACATTGAACTTTGCCGAAAACGTGTGATTCGACAAACCTTCAACGCCATTTCCAATTGTCATATCATCCTAAGATCGTGACATATCCCCATGATATTCACAATATAACTAGTGTAGCTAGCACCAATCATAACAAAACTTTTTCGAAACTTCATCTCAACAATTGACCCTTCCGTTGTGCATACTGATAGTACCAAACCCCCACATAGGTTGTTGGTCTGTCACACATCGTTGGACTTGGACATGACGAATTACTCATAAATGTGAATCGTCACACATACATAATCACACCTCCACCCTGGCACATAGCTTAACCTATCTGCATGAGTAGTCAATGTTAAGACTCCGTAGCTTATTAAGTTATGTCAATCCCATACTAGGCATGTGGTCGTACAGTTATGGCTTAGTTCAATGGCGCACAAAGTTGAGTCCTTAATTGACCAAGGCGAGACTACCAATTTGTACCAACTATCACATTCATATTTTCCCAAGCTCACACAGCTCCACCATATCATAATTCCATCCACTTGCCTCGGTCCAAATCTTTTCCCACCCTATTGGTTAAATGCAACACATGCCATCAACGAGCGACAACATACTGCACACCGCTTTCCACAAAGTATTCCATATTCACTTAATTAGGTTTAGTTTTGCAACTCAAAATGATATCAATAACTCATTGCATGGCTAAGCAGACTATTCGTATCTAACCAACAAACGTTGGTTCTATAATGATACCAACTAATAATTAACTAAACTAGGGTGACAAAAGATCCAGGTAATACAATGAGGAAGGTAGATATAAACAAATAGGTGTATAGCTAATCCCAAAGCATTTAAAGAATTAAATAATTGAAATAACATGCAATAGTTTGAATCAAAGTAATTTTAGAAAAACCGGTTTAGCGTGGTCAAAGGTACAACTTGCTTTGAAACAAGTCTTCGTACTGGTCTTGAGCTTGATCAACTCCTCCTTCCTAAAAGCTCCCGAAGTATCAATGTCTACTTGCAAACAAAGTGAAAAACCAAATAAATATAAAACAGAGTAACAAATAAACTCTAAAAATTAAATAAAAATCTCAGAAAGGTAGGGCTTGAATTTAGATGAATTTAGAAACTTAAATGGGTTCAATTGGAGTTTGTATAAGCAAGAATGGGCTCTCGGAAGATTTAAATCCAAGAAAAAGAGAAAGAAAATACTATTTCAAATTTTCAGGATTTTCTTTCTAAAGGAAATTCTGAAATATTGCATCAGCACGACGTCAATAATGAATTTTAGAATTAAAAGAAAATACAAAAAATAGGGAATATAGGTTGACATGGGGTACCCACGGTCTACTGGTCTATGGCTCACGGGTGCAAGGAACCGTGGACCTGACATGTGGGGTCCACATGTCAGAGGCTAGGTCCACTTTGGACTAAGTCCATGCTAACCTGGATTTTGGGTTTAGATGCTACCGTTTACATGTTGAGAGTCTTGACCACACACACACATGGCGGATACGGGCGACACGCACTACTCTAGAAAAGGTCTTCATAGACGGTTCAAAAACGTCATTACAGTACATTTTCCTGAGCCGTCTAAGTTTATGGGTTAGTGATAACATGAGGTCGTCCTGCAGATTATTTTGAACCATCTGGTGATGCATGCTATCACGCACGGTTATTAACTCGTAACCATCTATGATATATGCCTCCAAGCAATGGTCGCCTTATATATATATATATATATATATATATATATATATATATATATATATATATATATATATATATTATCATTTGTGGTCCCCACCACTTTAGAGGGTCGTGAGGAGGATGACACAATCGCCACGGGCAACCTCTCATCGAGGCAACAAGTTTAAGATGTAGGGTCAAATTTGCAGAGAAAGCATGGACATACAATTATCGGATGTCGTCGATGAGTAATTGGACTTGACATCAAGGAATGGTTGGTTCAGCGATACATGAAGCCACTTCTATCCGACTAGGAAGTGGCTTCATGTATCGAACCAACCATTTCTTGATGTCAAGTCCAATTACTATCGATTTACATCCAAGTAATTGTATGTGTATGGTCTTGTGCCTTTAAAACCTATTCATATATATATATATATATATATATATATATATATATATATATATATATATATATATATATATTTATTTGTGGTCTCGACCACTTCGAGGAATCGTGAGGGAGGATGACCACGGTATGGACATACAAACCTCTCATCGAGTGACAAGTTCAAGATGTAGGGCTACAAGAAACTTCATGGACATACAATTATCGGATGTTGTCGCTTAATTGGACTTGACATCAACCAATGGTTGGTTCCGATGTCAATGAAATTACTGTCGATGCTATCTAGGTGGCTGTATGTCCACGCTTCCTTGCGTACATCTGCATTACTTGAACTTCTGGCCTCGATGAGAGGTTGCCCGTGAGTAAATGCTTCTTCATCCTCCTCATGACCCAATCGAAGGGTCAGGCACTACAAACGATATATATAATATATATGAAGTGGTTCTAAATACACAAGCATGTTGGAAATATGCCCTAGAGGCAATCACGAGAGATGATTATATTTCATTATGTTCATGACATTGTATAATATGTTATCTTGTTCCTAGAATAATATTGTTAATATTTATTATCAAGTATGTGACTTGATTGTGAAACTCTATATTTCTGCGATGATTATTCTTAAACGTTCCTCAGTCGTAAACATATGAGGACACATATGGATAGACTAGCATATGTATTGGTTGATGACTATGTTTCACATGTCATGGATATAGAGATATCAAACCAATAATATGGACACATGTTAGAGAACATGATTTTGGATTAGACCCACCTTGAGACACTAATGAGATTGTTATGATTCTATGTGTTATTAGTTTGTCTCAAGCAATGATGATGTATAATCCTTAGACCTGAGATCAAGATGGTTTCCTACATGTGTAATAGCACTCTTAGGGGTTGCCAAACGCTACAATCAGAATCGGGTGGTTATAAAGGTAACTTTTGGGTATGCTATGAAACATGCAGAGGAATGTGATAGTCGGATATGTGATTTGCCCTCCTAACATAACATGAGAGATGTCTCTGGGCCCTCGTTGATCGATAAAGAAGGTGCATGGCCATGCCACTAATGGTCGAAGTGTTCGACCACGTAAAATTATCCGACACTCGATCGAGAAAGTATTGAACAGTCCGTGGATGACACAACATCTCACCTAGAGTTCAACCAGACATCATGAGGCAAAGGGAGAATACATGAGTAGGTCACTTAGTTCGATCAGTTACGGACTGGTCGTATGAATATACGAGCTGGTCGTAAACTGGTCGAACGTAATCACAGAGTGGTCATAACCTGGTCGTAAGGAGTTACGAACTGGTCGTGACCACATACGAATTGGTCGTATAGAGATAGGACCTAGTCGTAAGTGATGAGGACCTGATCGTAGATCATATTGCATCAAGGTTCGTTTGATATAGTTTGTGTGTATTCGGGAATCGCTATGTTCTGCTAGGAACCGCTACGACTCGTGGTCGGAAAGGGTTTCCGAGTCACAACCGATTACGCATAAACCTAATGGGTCACGCACTTAACGGGTTGGAGCAAACCAGTACGGATACAATTTGTCAAACGTGTTCGGATAGGATCCATCACGAGCACTATATAAGGAGACGCATGAGGTTGTTTGGGACGTAAGTTTTTACACCACTGAAACCCTAGCCGCCATCTTCCTGAGAGCTCTACCGTGCGACTTGGTGCTAGTACACCGATGTACGGTTGTTCCTTCCCTGGACGTGTGGATACCGTAGAGGCACTACTGCGATTGTTGCGCTTGAGGACGATCCGCGATCTTCACAAGGAACCGCAGAGGTTCTTTGGAGAGACGATCGACTTCGCGAGGACGCTAGGCGATCGACACGACCCTCGCATCAACGTGATCGGCGTTGGGCGATCGACTTCACGACCATCGCGATCGACGTGATCGGCGTTGGGCGATCGACTACGACCACTACATCGGCGTGCACTCGTTGGACCAGTACGCCCAACTCTTCTTCCGCCGCTTCTCGGCGTGCGGAGGTAACGATCCGGATCATCTACTTGCTTGGCTTCCTGTTTTGCGTGGTAGAAATTTTTATTTGTAGCTATCGTAGCCTACCCGTACCCCAACAGGACACTACTTTGAGGTTTTATAGAGAAGAGATCAGGAATAGAATGGTAGGACGTATCGTGCACTGGGACGCAAGGGAGGAGAACTTGACCAGCATGAACACGGTTACAAATTAGCCTAACCTTTACAAATATGATAAGTTAATTGCAGCCAAGCCCCATCCGAACCACATCGATCCCATGTAAGCCAACCAAGCACAAAAAACCGACATCAATAACCCTTAGTATCCATCAGAGAGCATTAACCAAACCCACCATTTTGCCCCATTCATTTTTGTCAATCAACTCACAAAGATGAACTAAGCAAGATGCACATAATGTACATACACCAATAGCCCTCGGTTTACATCACGAGCAAGGGACTATTAATATGAACTAATTATCAATTCAATTTCAGCATAAGACTATTAACATCATTACATCACGAGCAAGGGGACTATTAATATGAACTAATTATCAATTCGATTTCAGCATAAAACTATTAACATCATTGAGCTGTTCAATAGCAAGACCAAGTGTGTCCAAACCCACCACACCAGTAGTAGCCCTCGGCATCCATCGCAGAGCACTAGCTATTTTCATCACGAGCAAGGGGGGTAGAGATAGAGAAGGAGTAAGGTAGGGTGATACCTCAGTACAACGCAACCATGATGGCTAGGGTGGAAAAAAGCCCAAAACTTCATGAGTCATTTCGGCTCGTTAAGGGCTCTTTCGACTCGGCTCGAACTCTGGTCCCTTAGCGAGCCGAGCCGAAATGGCAAAAAGCTCGTTTTGTTAACGAGCCAAGCCGAACTGGCTCGCGAGCAACTCGTTAACTCGTTAGGCTCGTCAAGAAACCCAGCCCAGGCCTTGCCAGCGCCCAAATTACCGATCGATGTCAGCCCAGCGTCAAGGCGTCAAGGAAGAGTCAACTCAGTCAAGCCTCCGCCTCACTCAACCCTAACTCCCTAAGTCCTAACTCGAGTCACCTTCCATCTCCTTCTATGTGTGAGTCCCCGCCTCCTCCCGGAATTCTGGCACCAGCGCCACCCCACTCCGCCACCTCCGCTTGGCCTTGTGCCAAGACCCCACCTCCTCCACCACCACCGCGACCTCCCTGCTGGCATGGCCAAGACGCCGCACCCACCTCCTCCACCGCCATCTCCGCTTGCCACGGCCCTTGGCCAGCACCGCACCCCACCTCCGCCACCTCACCACCCTTCACGCCAAGACGGCACAACCGCACCCACCTCCGCCACCACTTCGCCATGGCCCGCCTCCTCTTCGCCACCCCTCTTCCGCCGCCTCCGCTTGATGTGGCGCCTCCTCTCTTCCATGGCGGCCGCCTCCTCTTCCGCCGCCCTCGTCGCCACTCCGTGCTCGATCCGGTCCGGCCTCGGCCTCCTCTTGGCTCTTCTGCCCTAGTCATAATTTACACTGATTTACGAGTATTGTTATACACTAAGTTCATAATTTGTTAGTTCATAATTTTGCTGATGTTTTGTCAAGCTTCATGTACATTAAGATCTTGTGTGCATCTGATTCAGAAGGGGGCCATATCCCATATGTGTTGGCAGTGTTGCCCATCAATGAAATTGTAATTGCATCTTCACATTTACATGATGGAGATCAGATCATCAATTCATCATATGAATAGGTCCATAGGGTTTCGCGGAGTTTCATATGTTCAAAAGGGGTAAGTGTTTATTTTGTTGGTAGTACAGTAATTTGTAGTTGCTCACTTGCTTGGGTCGTGGAGTTGGTTTGATGGTATTCCTTGTATTCTTGTGTGTTCATATATGATCTACTTCTGTAATGACAAGAATATGTGATCTACTTCTGTAATGACAAGCATATGTGTATGATATGATGCATTCAATGATGTCAGCCATGTAATTATGTAAAGTGTAAACATCGCATTCAAAAACTTACATTTTTGGTTGATAAGTTTTGATTTGATTACTGAAAACAGGTTTGCTTTCTCACAACATAAAGGTTTACCATCCAAACATTGATAATCGATAAGATTCACCATGTTTATCGCTAACGAGCCTAACGAGCTTAACGAGTCGAGTTCGAAGTTTTAACGAGCCGAGCCGAAGCTCGGGTTTTGCTCGTTATCTTAACGAGCCGAAGCGAGCCGAGCTCGTTTTCTTAACGAGCCTTAACGAGCCGAGCCGAGCCGAGCCGAGTCAGCTCGTTATCCACCCCTAATGATGGCGACCTCACCACCAGCACAACCCTCATCTATCTCCTTCACCTTGCATAAATCACACAAACATCAGGACACAACTTAAGGCTCAAGCATAAAAATCAAACTCAACAAAAGACATTAAGCTAACAGAGAGGAGAATAGAGGGAGGATGGGGAAAGCAAAGCCAGGGGGGCCAGGGCCCGAGCGCAGGAGGTCCAGCAGGAGAACCAAGCTATGGACATGGGCAGGCAGTAGGTGCAGGTGGCGGCGTAGTGGATTGGTGGTGGCATCACTGTAGTTGTGGCACGACCCTGACACTGCATAAGACACACCTATCATACGAGTGTCTTGTGCAGTGCAGAGTGGTGTCACAACCGACGGCGATGGGAAGAAGGGCGATGACGGCGACGAGGTCAAGGTTGGGAGGGGAACGAAAGAGTAAGTGCGCTGGGGAGTGACGAGTTGTGGGGCGGGCGCAAACCCTAGCGGCTGGGCTCCTACTAATAAAGAGACTTATCACAAATGGTTCTATTATGGAACCGTCAGTGATAGTTATCACAGACGGTTCCAAAATAGAATCGTCTGTGATATGTCTCTATATCACTGACGGTTCCATAATAGAACCGCTCGTGATATGGTTTTTCTCAAGTATATTATCATGTATATACACTTACATGATATGAAGAAATTACATGTTTATATGTCAATTTTGTCATTTAAATATCTTGAAAATTTGCTTTAACTACACACACACACACACACACACACACACACACACACATATATATATATATATATATATATATATATATATATATCATGATCGAATTTTGTCAATTTTGGAATTTTCATATGGCCAAACAGTGTGGCCAATCCCTTCTTACAAAGATTAAAAAAAAGTTGAAACCTATAAATAAACAAAGTTTTTCTAGTGGCGGAGGTAGGCTGCTATCTCTGTCTTCAATACTTCGTAGGCGGTGGCGTTGACGTCGGACGGTTCGTGATCGAACGAAGCCTGAAATGTGTCCACCACGACGCCTTGCTCGAAAGTGTCTCCCAAGACCCTGATGTTGAATCAAGAAGAATTGAGCCCATAGGCTCTCTTCCCTTGCTTGAGGGGTCTCGGCCTGGTCGTCTCGATCGCCTGCCGTCTCGATTAAGCAGTCCAAGTAACGACAAGCCTCCTGGAAATGTGCAACGTCGTTGTGGAGGACCACGTCAATGACGCGGTAAACTCGCCGAAAGTGGGAGATCACCCGGAAGACGCGACGGCGGAAGGTGGCCATCACTTGTTTCGGCAAATTCTCGGACATAGGAGTGAAGACACTGTTGAAACAGTGTTCTTCTGCAGCACCCGCCAACGTACAACGAGAGAGGTGCTCGTACAGTACGGCCAGGTAGACCATCAATGCCGGCGACAAGGAAACAGAAGAGGTAGCCATTTCTGTTTTTTATAAGTAGTAGAGTTATATGTCGGAATGATCATCTTTGGTGGATATCCTTTTTATAAAACATAGAATAAGTTTGGAGCGTGAGACAAAGAGACGCATCGGGGAGTCGAAGCAGCATTGATGCGACGAAGAAACTCATCGGGCTTCAAGCGGGAGTCAGAGTGATATTATCACGATTTAAGATAACAAAAACCTTCGTGATATGTAATAATATCACGACGGTCATTATTAAGAACCATTTGTGAAGTTTCACAGACGGTTGTTTGTTGAAAACCGTCTATGATTTGTACAATTATCACAGACGGTTATTAACAATAACCGTCTGTGATACTTCACAGATGATTTTAGTTATGAACCGTCTGTGATATTACCTCTTCACAGATGGTCTCTAAACCAAAACCATCTATGATTGCATGTAATACAGACGGTTTTGGTAAACCGTCTGTGATGAGGTGTCCAGTATTAGCCTTTTTGTAGTAGTGACGCAAGAAGCCACGTTGACTGAAATTGACAACTGCCACGGCTCAAAGGTGGCGACCGACGGCGAAAGGTGGTCATCGTCGACATGCTTGTGCTTGGGTGAATCCATCTAGCGGCTCCAATGTGGCGATGGAAGGTGGCAACGGGTTGAACTGCGATGAGAGCGAAGGCGGTGGCTTGGTCAACGGCAAAATGACAGCATGGTGCTCCGGCGAAGTCTTGGACACGTGCATGGGGTTCCTAAGACTCTAGCGATGCTAATGGGTGGCGCACAGGACCCAATGGTCACTGGCGGCGAGGGGAACGCTGCGAATAGCTGAAGCGAAGCGGCAATAGCAGCCTCGACGGTGCTATGGAGGTACAGCAGTCCTCCTGCGATAAGAAGGTGCGTACCCAGTAGAACATGAGAAGGCGAACCCGACAGTGTAGATGATGATGACAGCGGATCATCGGCAGCGACAGAATCGACGAAATACCGAGACGGCAGCACTAAGGCTAGATCTGAAATTCCGGTGTGATGACGGCGATCTAGGACTCCGGACTTCAGTGGATTGGTGGCTAGGGTTGAGGCGGTCATTTGGACACAAACGTGAGGGCTTTTATAGCCTGTAGCAGCAGGGCTAAGGGAGTGTCCGAATGTGGCACGACGGTGAAGTCCAGGACGTGCATGATGAGGACGATGAATAGTGACACAATCACGGGCTCACATGCCAATGACTTTGTCTCGGTGATTTTATACGAAAATGACTCATGTCTTGGTAGCCAGCGTGGGTCTAGGGGCGCAAGTACTGACGTGGGAGAGAGAGAGGTGGGTCACATGCAAAATGGGCCTGAAGTTGGGTTGGGCTTCCGCAGATGAATCTGGCTAGGAATAGGGTTTGAGCCCAAAGATTTTCTTGAGATTTTAAATAGCTTTTGTATTTTAAAAATACCGAAAATCCAAATTGCAAATTAAAAATAACAAATGAACTCGGAAAAATTCTAGAAAATTAGAAAATATTCCCAAGCACAAAGAAGTCAACTAAAATAGTTCTGGAATTAATTGATGTTCAGATTAGTCACATTAAATTGTTTTGACATTTGAAAGTCTCATTTAAGCTTTATTAAATTCAAATAAATTGTTGAATTTTTCCAAGGGACTAAACAACTCAAAAGGGTTTTGAAACTCAAAAAATTGGGATGTTACACCTACTTATGTAACATCTAGCGGGTATACCAGGCAATTGCAAATCTTGCAATAATGTGTCGCAAGAGGCTCGCGATGCGATGAACAAGGCTGACTGGACAGGAAAGCAAAGGAGGAGACAAGCATACAAACGGAAGCTTAGAATCGAAAGATCGATTCTTGAAGAGATGAATGCACCAATTGATGTGCCCAACAATGAAGTTGTACGAGAACAGATGGCATTGAATGCGTCATTCTTCACTTTCGAGATAGTGTGGAGTGGATGGGTGGGATATATGAGCGTGGACGTGGGAGTGGTAGTGGTGGACGTGACAGTGGGAGTGGTAGCAATGTTGGTACTAGTGCTAGCAGTAGTAGGATTCATACATTGTTTCGCAATGCAAGGTCTGCTGGTAAAGCATTTGATTTAGATATAGCGCGCAACAAAGCTCCTATGCAAATTCGGGTGGACACAATGTTGAACACCAAGACTAAAGCAAGACTTGGCCAAACTTAGGCAAAGTGATTTCATGTGAACTACATCCCTGGTAGGAAAGCTGACTGCATATGAACTTTCTTGGCTTCTCAGAGTTGCATTACAAGTTTCTAACCATCTTCGTTGATGTTCATCTAGGCAACAGTATGCCTGACACCGAACCTAGTTTCTTGATAGATGTTAGACAGGGTAAGTTTGATTAGGAAGCTGCTTCCGAAGCAGTCTATTTGGTGTGGTTTGAGCTTCAAGTAGCTTCAGGTTTCAGCAGTTAAACATAAGTCTTGTAGCTACAAACTAGACAGTAGAGAAGGAGGATCTACAGGGCTTCCCTACATGTGAAGGGGAAAACCTAAAGGTCCTTAGAGATGGAAAAACAGTATTGAAATGAGTAAATGCATCTTTTTATTCTTAGTAGTCCTCTCCCTAATCACAAGGGGAAAGTGGCTATTTATAATGTTACGTCAAGAGTACAGGATATTACAATTCTGCCTCTAAAATTATCCTATGACTATAGGGCTTCAGGTTCTTTGTATCTCCTCAGACGTAGCCCTCGGTGTATAGTAGGCTTTCATAGACTTGGTTCACTACGCCTGTACTTCAGGTCCACAAGTGGTCTTGACTCCCTTCGTTCCATGCGGGGCGGACCTAGAGCGAATGCTCTATGGACCCTATTCGTTCCGTGCGAGGTGGCTTGAAGCGAGGGCTCTTTGGACCCCTTCGCTCCAGGGTGTATTGCACTCTTTAGTCAAGACCGCCTTCAGCGGTTTTTTTGTAGCCTTCACTCTGTGCGAACGGGTACTTAGTACCCTTCGACTGTGTCAAGGTATATCCATAGCTTGGAGTCTTCGTTAGGTCGCAGGGTCGGTAGGCCATCCTTACGAACACGCACATCCGCCATACTTATAAGCATTTGTTTGGAAATCAGGAATTTTATATAAAACATTTCAATTACTGCAGTAAAAATTACCGCGTTTCTTACGGGACCTGAATATTGTCCATCTTTATCAGCTGGTCGCTTGTATCTTGTACTGTTGCAGCTAAGCCGTTTCTTTCACAATTTTCTGGGTACCATCGGCGATTCGGCGCAGTCCGACCCCTCCCTCTATTGGAGCCACTGAAAATGTAGGGCCAACGTGTCAGTGGCCATTATTTCTTTTGCCCTTCCCTGTTTCTTCCGAGTTTTTGGCTCCTACGGCATTGAAGTTGCTCCTTCCTCCTTTCCTCCGAGGAAGGTCCTCGTCCTCCTCGCGTTGCCCCGCTACAACCGGAGAAACTCGAACAATCCAAAACCCCGGACGCCGACGAGGACCTTGAGAATTGCCGCCACAGGCGCTGCGGGTGGCTTCCGGGTGATGAGGTGGGCGCCACCAGGGCGTGTAGGGGATGGCGGCGGCGGCGGCTGAGATGGCCGGCGATCAGAATGCAGGCAACGGCTAGGCATCTCGAAGGGGTGGTTTTCGCTGGTGTTGGCGGTGAACAAGTCGAAGAAAGGTGACATCGTGGGTAACCACTTGACTCCTAGGCCACTTTTTTTCAATACAGATTTACTTACTGTAGCTTGATGTGAACTTCTGATCGCTATTGCAATGAAAAGACTCTGGTTTTCTGAAGAATCTTGGGTGCGTTCATGAGGAATTTTTTTTTATACTCAACATTTTAACTCACAAAAAGGTTTATTCTTAATTTCTTACAACTTTTGCGACTCAGAAAGTTTAGAGATAAAAATTAAGGCAACATAATGTCAAATTTGTGTGCTGTTGAATGTACTATTCGAAGTGTTCTTGATTTGAGGTTGTGAAATTTGGGATAATAATATTGAGTTGAACTGAACCTAACTAGTTATTAGGCTTGCTCGACATCAGCTTGTTGGTAACCATTAGGCTATGCAAGTTGCAAAGACTGTCCATGTTCAGCATGGACGGACTAATCTGGTAGGCCAAATTGATTCATGGCAATTTTTTAATTTGACTAACGGTTGACGATCTAACCATGAGGATCTTAGAAGTTAGAATTAATTCCAGCTAAAGATAAAATGGACCAAATGTCGAAGGAAGAAAGGAATTCCATCATTCAAAAGTGTACTACTGATTAAACAACCAAATGTATCATTCTTTGCAAGTGGTTAGCTGGTGGGCAGTCTCTGCCCTCCCACATGCTATAATAAGACATGCCAAGGGATCCCATATGCCACACGCCTTTGCAAGTGACTAGAATTTGGCTAGATAGAAGATGGTGGTTCTTGGATGCATCCATACTGAAGGACCGTTGAACTTCCGTTTACCAAAGACTGGTGGCTAGATAACCAGTGACCAACAACATCCTGATTTAGACGTGAGTACATACAAGTGCTCTATAACTTAGCCTCTTGGGGAAACAAAATGGAAACTGAACTTTTCATCTAAGTCCTTCAGTATATACAAGTGCCCTCTTGTAGTCTTCCATTCACTTCCTCATGGCGGGAGCAATAAAATCGTTCTGCTTCTCATTGTTCTTCTTTTGTTCCCATGCTCTGGTGTCTCCAGGGGGCAGCAATGCCACGGCCGACAAGCTTGCGCTTCTCTCCTTCAAGTCCATGCTGTCTTCAGGCCCATCCGAGGGTTTGCTGGCATCATGGAACACTTCAAGCCACTACTGCAGCTGGCCAGGAGTTGCTTGCAGCCGTCGGCACCCAGAGAGGGTCATTGCGCTGCACATGGACTCTTTTGACCTGTCTGGGCGCATATCGCCGTTCTTGGGCAACCTATCCTTTCTCAAGAAGCTGGACCTTGGCAACAACCAGCTTGTTGGGCAGATACCTCCGGAGTTCGGTCGTCTCAGCAAGCTTGAGGAGCTGAACCTGAGCACAAATTCTATCCATGGAAACATTCCTATGGGTCTCGGAAGATGCACCAAGCTCACAACGCTTGATCTTAGCAGTAATGAACTCCAAGGTGAGATCCCAAGTGAGATTGGTTCCAGCTTGAAAAATCTCGACCATTTGTACCTTGAGGAAAATGGTTTGTTGGGAGAGATCCCTCGATCACTGGCAGAGTTGACATCATTGGAAGTCTTGTCTTTGGGTGATAACAAATTATCTGGTGAGGTACCACCTGCTTTTGGCAATCTCTCCAATCTTCAGATTCTTAATTTACGTGGCAACATGTTATCAGGAGCTATCCCTTCGTCTTTCGGCCTATTGCCCAGTTTATCTTTTCTTATTTTAGGCACTAACAATTTGAGTGGAGCAATCCCCACTTCTATTTGGAACATTTCCTCTCTAATAATTCTTTCTGTCCAACAAAATATGCTAGGGGGGAGGATACCTCCAAATGCATTCAATACTCTTCCCCATCTCCAAAGGATTTACATGGACCACAATCAATTTAATGGCCATCTTCCGGTCTCACTAGTTAATGCGTCTGGTATGTTGGTATTTCAGCTCGGTGCTAATTTTTTCAGCGGCACTGTTCCTCCTGAGATTGGAAGCTTAAGAAATCTCGAATGGCTACAGCTCTCCCAAAATTTGCTTGAAGCTAAAGAGCCCAAAGATTGGAAATTCGTAACAGCGTTAACAAACTGCTCCCAGCTACAAGTTTTGTTATTAAATATCTGCAAGTTTGGAGGAACCCTTCCTGATTCACTTTCCAATCTTTCCACTTCGCTAATGTATCTCTCCCTTGAAGCCAACACAATTTCAGGAAGCATACCAAAAGATATCGGTAACCTCGTCCACTTACAAGCTTTTTCTCTTGATAATAACTATTTCACAGGAGCTCTGCCCTCTTCCTTAGGTAGGCTTCAAAGTCTGCAACTTTTCAATGCAACTAACAACAAAATATGTGGTTCAATACCATTGACTTTAGGAAATCTTACAGAACTTAACATTTTAGAACTCGGAGCAAATGCCTTTAGTGGTAGTATACCAAGCGTAATTGGAAACCTTACAAAGCTGTCGGCGCTAAACCTTGCTAGTAATAACTTTACAGGCCCAATTCCCAGAGAATTATTCAATATACCCACTCTCTCTACAATTCTGGATCTATCCCATAATAATTTGGAGGGACCAATACCACAAGAAATAGGGAATCTAAAAAATCTTGTAGAATTCCATGCAGAGTCGAACATATTATCAGGTGAAATCCCTCTTGCCCTGGGTGAGTGCCAAATTCTCCAGAATGTCTATCTCCAAAACAATTTTTAAATGGTACTATCCTGTCACTCCTGAGTCAACTGAAAGCTCTACAAATTCTTGACCTCTCAAGCAACAATTTGTCAGGCCAGATACCCAAGTTCTTAGGGAACCTCACTATGCTCTCTTATCTCAACCTTTCATTCAATAGATTTGCCGGACAAGTGCCAACCATTGGTGTTTTTGCAAATGCTACTGCAATCTCAATCCAGGGCAATGGGAAACTTTGTGGTGGCATACCTGATCTACATTTGCCTCCATGTTCTTCTGATTTACCAAAGAAAAGGCACAAATTTCTAGTTATTCCTATTGTCATTTCTCTCGTTGCAATAATAGTTATCCTTTCATTGCTCTACACATTTCTCACTTGGTGCAAGAAAAACAACACAGAAATCCTTTCAACAGCATCCATGCAAGGCCACCCATTGATCTCTTATTCACAGTTGGTAAAAGCAACTGATGGTTTCTTAAGAACCAATTTGTTGGGTACAGGCTCATTTGGGTCCGTGTACAAAGGAGAGTTAGATGATCAAGCTGGTGAAAGTACAAATCTTGTTGCTGTGAAGGTACTGAAACTTCAAACTCCTGGGGCACTGAAGAGTTTCGTAGCTGAATGCAAAACACTGCAGAACCTGCGACACCGGAATCTTGTCAAGATAATTACAGTTTGCTCGAGCATTGATACCAGAGGGAATGACTTCAAAGCAATTGTGTATGACTTCATGCCTAATGGTAGTTTAGAAGTTTGGCTGCATCCTGACACAAATGAGCAAGCAGAACAAAAGTTCTTGAATCTCCTTGAGAGAGTAACCATACTACTCGATGTGGCTTACGCATTAGATTATCTTCATTGGCATGGCCCCTCACCTGTTGTACATTGTGATCTCAAATCAAGCAATGTACTCTTAGATGCTGATATGGTAGCCCATGTTGGAGACTTCGGACTCGCGAAGATTTTTGTTGAGGGAAGCTCATTTTTCAATCAGTCAACAAGCTCGATGGGATTAAGAGGGACGATTGGTTATGCTGCCCCAGGTTTGCCTTTTCTGTTTTTTTGTTCTTGTTTGCTTTGTTTATCCTTAGTTTTTTTTATATTATAAAATAAAGCATACTTCTAAAGAAACTTATTGTGTGTTTTTAAAAAATGAAACTTATTGTGGATTTGCATAATAAATAAGTTCTATACTTTTATGTGATGTAAGTATGTAACCTTTGTTTTTTTATAATATCATGAATTAATCGCAAATTTACAACTCTGTGTACAAAAGTCTGACATTTTTCTAAATATCAATTCGACAGAGTATGGTGTTGGAAACATGGTGTCAATGCATGGAGATATTTACAGTTACGGAATTCTTGTGCTAGAAACAATAACTGGAAAGAGGCCAACTGATAGCAAATTCAGTCAAGGATTGAGCCTCCGTGAGTACGTTGAGCTGGGTCTACATGATAGAATGATGGACGTTGTTGACATGCAGCTGTCTTTGGACCTCGAGAATGGGCTTCAGACCACGAGTGGTTCTTCGTACAGAAGAAAGATTGATTGCGTTGTTTCACTACTTCGACTTGGAATGTCCTGTTCTCAGGAATTGCCATCGAGCAGAATGCCAACAGGAGATATCATCAAAGAACTGCATGCCATCAAAGAATCTCTCGAGAGAGAGAATACAGAATGTGAAGAAGGAAGGTATGCCAATGTTATGCTGGAATGTTTCATGTTCAGATGATTTGTTTTTCTTGAATATACATGAAATCCTTTCTGAAGTGTTTGGATCTGTTTCCTGCAGTGGTGTTTCCAAAATCTAGCATCGAAGGATCACTGAACGTTTCACTTTAATTATAGCTAATAGCTATTTTATTTTCCTTATCGGCGGTTCGGCGCATCTGTGTGTGACTTCGGTCATATTTCATTCAGAATTACCACAGCTGAGTTCATAAGCCTGGAGTTTATGATGAACAAATGATGGTACGGTCATGTAGCTGAAGTCTAGAAGCCATGCTAATAATGTGCCAGTATTTTGCCCGATTTTATCTCTGTTTTCTCTTTTGGGCGGGCGTGCTGTGTGTGTGTGTGTGTGTGTGTGATATTTTACTTGTCTCTTTGTTTGCTGAGTGGAAAAGTAATTGTCTGAAAATCATTTGTTATATTTTGGAAAAAAAGATTAAAGATGCCTGACGAAGCGCGCACTGAAAATTAAGGGCGACCTCTGTAAGGCTGAATATGGGCCAGAATGCGAGCACTGGTGTATTTCTTTCAGTACAGCTTAAAGCCAGTGTGCTACCTTATTTGCCCTGCGTAGCTGAACTATTTTCTCTTTCTTTATTCAGCACTACCAGTCAGTGAAAAACTTTTCGCCGAAATTTTGACGGTTACCGCCGAAATTCGGGTTTACCGGTGGGCCCTGGTAAAAAACTGTATCGGTCAATTGGCCCGTTTCAAAAGCCCAGCACAGCCCATTGAACGGCCTTCTTCTCCTCTCTTCCTCTCCGTCATTTGCCCTAACTCCAAGTCTTCGGCGGCGGTGTGGACCATGGAGGATTGGTGATTTATACCGTATGATCTTAACATGTTTTACTCTAATGTTAATTTATAACTTCATTAGTTTCAACTGCCAAGTGGTTTCATACGGCGCCAACTAGCTCTACGACTTTAGTTTGTGTTCCTAAACAACAATCCGAAGTAATTTCGCAAGAGGGTGTTGTGTTGTCACAGGGAGAGAAGAAACAAGACAAGGAGGTCAAGAGGGAGGCTGGCCAAGGCGAGGAAGCACTAGTAGTTCGGTTGGTGCACACGAAAACATTTGAAGCCGTGAGACGGATGGAGTGCTGCGTACGCTGTGTGTGGACCGAGTTTAATGCATGAACCGCGAGGACCTGTTCACCGTGTGGTGCATGTGTAGGAGGCCGAGGCTGTGCGCAGCGTATGGTAGATAGGAAGGGCAATCGGACGCGGTAGGTACGAGTAGAGTAGAGCTCTCCTATACCTGTGACTGCATCCGCCACCTGTGACGGGTAGACTTCATCGCTCATGCCCGTCGCCCGCAGCATACCTGCCATGGGCATCACCCAACAATACATCGACACATCCAGAAAATCTAGACAGTGAAATTCAGCAAATAAGCATATACTTCATCTCTCATGGTTGGAAATAAACAAGGCATAGTTCATGACTTGAAGTTTATTATCTACTATATAATTAAAGCGATATAAAAAGAAGTCACCACGTTCACTCTCAAGGACTAGAAATTCTCATGTTAATCGGTGGAAAAAAAAAAGATCTACACCGTAGATTGTGGTAGGTTAAGATTATAACGGTCTACATTAAAAAAAAAAGAGTTCATGTCAAGCACAATCCAAAAAAAATGAAATTCTAATTAAAAATAAAATAAAATTAGCAATTTGATTCCCATACGAATTCCTAAGTAAAATCCTAAATAAATATAATTTAGAATTAAAATTCAACAAAATTTATAGATTGGATTTGTATAAAAATTCGAACAAAAAAAACTAAAATTAGGAATAAAAATGGAAATACAATTAACAATTTGATTTGATACAAATTTCAAGTAAAGTCCATAATAGTTATAATTCGGAATAAAAAATTAAAGAAAAAATAGCAATTGTTTTTTTAATGAATTCTAACAAAAAATAATTGAAA
Organism: Phyllostachys edulis; assembly: GCA_036346405.1. Taxonomy (NCBI): domain Eukaryota; kingdom Viridiplantae; phylum Streptophyta; class Magnoliopsida; order Poales; family Poaceae; genus Phyllostachys; species Phyllostachys edulis. The sequence goes on along the minus strand of JAYEVD010000331.1, from coordinate 61,827 downwards.
TTCGAATAAAAATAAAATGAAATGAACAATTTGATTCCATACAAATTCTGAGGAAAATACCTAAATAAATATAATTTGGAATTAGATTGAAAAAATAGCAATTGGTTGGATTTGTATATGAATTCAATAACAAATAACGGAAATTCGAAATAACAATGGAAATAAAATTAGCAATTTGATCTCGATACGAATTCCAAAGTAAAATACCTAAATAGCTCTAATTTGAAATAAAAATTAAAGAAAAATTAGCAATTTGATCTATATACAAATTGAAACCTAACAAATAATAATTGAAATTTGAAATAAAAAAATGTGTTTTGATTCCATGCGAATTTGAAAGTAAAATAACTAAATAACTAAAATTCATAATAAATTAAATAAAATTAGGAATGTGATTTGCATACGAACTCCAATAAAAAATAACTAAAATTTTGAATAAAATAAACGTTATAACGAGGACGAATGGTATTGGAGGAGGCTACAAAAGAGTGCAATTGCAAGAAGACATTGGCCTCTGGGAAGCGAACATTATCGATGCTCACGAGTCATTGAAGAGAAAGGCTAATGTCAAAGGAGCCTATGCGTGTCGATAGATAGAAAAGAATACTATATATGATGAAAGATATAATAATGAAAAAATGTGAATTTCTTGGAATTTTCATTCGATCATTGTAGATATTTTTTAGACATTTAGTTTTTTGTTATTTCTTAATAATTTAAATGGGCCACGACGACAAGTCTTTGAGTGTCGGCGTTGAAGAAGTCAATGGCCAAATAACCTTGATGATTTGGAAGTTCTGGCAGAGATGGGATAAAGATTTGCATTCAAGATGAGCTATGGACGATACAAGGCCATTGGGTAGCTAGGAGCATGCCATCGCTGGTGAGGGGCACAACATCACTAGCGAGGGTGAGAAGATTCTCCATATTGTTAGATAGTGACTAAAGTAGATATGCCAATATCAGTGAAGAAGGGAGGTCATCGCGGTTCGTGAGGAAGCTACAACGTTGAGTTGGCCAAAGTCGAAGAACAAGAGCGACCGACATGGGAGAAGAGGACATTGGAAACACATAACATCATGGATCCGTATGAATAGAAGCACGGGCATACAAAAGCAGAGAAGAAAAGAGCTCGGAGTAGAGATGGCATAGCCATAGAGGAATAGGCTCTGGGACACTGGAGAGAGCATGACTGGTGTCCTCCGCAGGGATCGGTGATGCTTGCACATGTACACATGTTGATGTCGCAACGATTAGCATTAAGCAATAATTGGAGAGAAGTAGTAGAAGATAAATATGTGGTAGAGTATTACATTGGAAGGGGTAGCAATTGAGATGGATCGATAAAAAATTGGGCTTGTTGTTGGTGGTCGAAGTAGAAAAGCTGTGGTAGTGAGAAGAGATAGAAGACACATGATTTGGTGGGGCAGCCAGTGTGTGAAGGAAGATAAGTTCAAGGTATGTCGTCCATGGTGCATCGGTGTATGTGTAAGTAGGATACTCTAATACCATTTAAACTAATAAGATAATTTGCCGCACACATAATCAACATATTGCTTGAGATTAAATGGAGCACATATGCGTGCATACAATTTTTTTAAAGGATGCATGCATGCAATTTTGAAAAAGAGTAACTAATAGAGGAAGAATAGAAGTTTGCAGCTACATGATTCATGATTGATGGAAAGTAGTTAATTATGTTTCTAAGAACACCAACAACTTATTATGCTCAATGATTTTCTTCCATCAAAACTAATACTTCAATTATGTTCCATAAGCTGTATTTTCCTTCAAGCTTCTATTGTCATTTACAAAGTTTAAGATGTCTTAAAAATCTAAATAGCCGACATATAAATATATTATGAAACATCTAAGTTATATCATTTGATGCTACAAATTTTGAAACAAATCTAGCGCGCAAGAAATGCATGGGCCACCATGCTAGTTATCTTATTAAAACAAGAGAAAAAAAAAGCCACGCGTTAAGCTCTTAAGGGTAGAAATTACCATGTTAATCGGTGGGAAGGAGAAAGATCTACGCCGTCGAATCTAGTGAGTTCAGGTTATAACGGTGCAGTTAAAATAGATATACTTAAGAACTACGTAAAGATTACAACTCTATTGATAAGTTAGGAAGATACAAACTATAGCATAACATATAAATTTGGTCGTGCCATATATTACATCGCAACATCAATAACTTTTACGATCACTTTGACGTGGTAGCAACGTCGCGTCGTAAAAGCTAGAACAAATTTAGAGGAACACATAAACTACATGGGTGACCAATGGATGATTCAAGAAGCGTGGCGCAGACATGCGACTATCACGATCATTCAAGTCCAAGGGTGAGAGACACGTTCGCTTGGGCCCGTGTGTCCCGGGAACTTAGGCATGCAAAGGGACCCATGTGTCAGAGATACATAAAGGAAGGATGAGGTGTGGAGCCGTGGATACATTAGAAGAAAACCAGGAATGAAACGACCAAGCTGCGTGATTTGTGTGTTCAACAATCGATCCTGGCACTCTCTTGAAACAAAGGAGCAATGGCACTCTAACATCTAAAATAATATAATAGGTACATGATTCTTGACCTAGCAGGCTAGCACGCTTATTCAGCATGTACAGGCTAGCACGCTTATTCAGCATGTACATGTTGTGTGATAGTGTGGATGGATACGCAGGCAACATGTGTCACTTATAGTGCTCCCGGAGCACTTCAGATAATAGCCCTTCAGGTGGCAGCGCGGCAAGTGACCTACCGCGCTGCGCCGCCAGACCGTCGCACACGCCGCGCGAGCAGCGCCTCCACACCTCCGCCGCCACGCTGCACCGCCGTCCGTCGGAGTCTGCGCACGAACGCGCCGCCGTGTGCTGCCTTGGTCACCACCTGGCCTGCCGCCGCTCCGCGCCCGCGCCGCGCGTAACGAACAGCCACCGCCGGCTCTAGTGGGAGGTGTGTGGGCCCCGTACAGCCGTGCCCGTCGCTGCAAGAACCGGCGTCACCCCATGCTCCACGCCACGCATGTAACGAACGGCCGCCGCTGTTGTGCTCCCGCCGCAGCACGGCTCACGCTCAATGCCCGCTTGCGCCGTCGGCCACCCGCGTTGCTCATGTGAGCTCGCCGCCCCAGGCTGTCCTCTCGCGCCGCCTCTACATGGACGGCGCCGCCGCGTGCTTCTTGGCTCCGGTCGCCCCGCATGGCCGCCTCCACATGGGTGTTTTTTTTGTGCGCCGCAACCATCGAGCAAACAAAGAGCTAGGGAATCCCTGGCTCCCTGTTTTGAAAAGGACAAAGTAGGCCTGGTGGAGTAATGGGCCGGGCTAGCCCATTCAATAACAGGCCGAAAAAGAAAGAAGGACTCGGCTGGTGGAAATCCGGCCGAAAGAAAAAAAAGGGAAGAAAAGGAAAAATCCTGATTTTGCAAAAAAAGCCCTTGGAATTGCTGAAAATTGCGCGCAATTTTTTCTCAGAACTGAAATTTCCGTTTTAACCCCTGGAAATTGCAGAATTCGCTGAAAATTCATTTTCCAGCAGAAAAGAGCCTTGGGAATTCAAATTTTTGCATATTTTGAACTTTTGAAGCATGTTTAACTTTGTTATTATTATTTCTATGCAATTTATGTATTGTATTTACTATTTTGATTATCTGTGATTGTTTATATTGCTTTTAATCACTGAAAATAACAGTAAATCATGAAAAATGCATAGAAAAATACGAGATCACGAATCGGGAGTTCGAAGAGCATTATGAGAATTTTGCAACCATTTTACGCAAATTACCAGCAGTAATCTTATGAACTCTTTGCATGAATATGGAGATGACTGGCATCACGAACCAGAGTTCGAAGAACTAACCCAACATGGCGAAATTTATCTGAAATTAGTACCGGTCTTGACTCTGTGATCAAGTAATCACGGATGAGCGTAAGATTGAGAAGACTCTCTCTACATTTCACCCGAATGAGGTGCAATCCACACGCAACTATCGTCAAGACGACTACAAGGAGTATGCCGAATTGATTGACATCATACAAGTTGCAGAATCTCAAGATGATGTTCTAAGGAAGAACTAACTCTCACAGCCGCCTAGTAGCAATGTTGGCCATGAAGCCAATGCTAGAAGCTACAAGGTGAGGAAGCCTCTCAGAAAGGAAAGGGGCAAGAAGGGTAAGGTCATGAGTCGTACATTATTGATACTTTCTAGTCTAAGAAAAAAAAGGCAAAGGACAGCATGAGGCACGCCTCGCCATTGCTGGCACAGAGGGCTCACAGCCATTAATAGCACTCATGGATGTGGATAGCCCCCCATCACCCCTCCTTTGGACATCGCAGCGGCCGCAGCCGTAGTTGCCCAAGCGGAAGAGATTGCCATGGAGAAGATTGAGGCAGAAGTTTCTAAATACTTCCCTGATTCAATCTAGTGCACGTATTGCACTTAGATCTTTTTACAGTTACTTGCAGTTTGTGATTGTGATGGAACTTTGAATAATGGTTGTAAGCTCTAAAAGAGCAAAGCATTAAATTCTTGTGATGAGTCCTGCAAGACTTATATTCCCGTATTTATAATAGCAAGTTATGTTCTGGCATTTGAAGTATCAGAACACGTATGGCGCTGTAGCTTAGAGGATCTGGGCACAATGAATACCACCTTGAGAGGCGAAATCTTTTAGTCGATTAGCAAGAATCTTTGGTAGTCTTCACGACAATCATGACAGCGATACTTCTATAATAGGCTCGGGAAGGACCACAATTATACTCCCAATGGGCACAACTTTGGTCATTGAAGAAGCCTTGTTGTACCGAATCGACTAGAACTCTCTAGGATATTCAAGCTAACGGTTTCCACGTAGAGGCGAAGAAGAGTATAGTAAGGAATACTTGCTCATTACAAAGCGTAAAGAAAGTGAAAAAGGGTATTAGAACGACTTCCTTCATTTAAAACTGGGCTACACTAATATTAAAGCACACAGCAGCCTATCTTTGCTCAAAACCGTATTTAGAAGCTCAACTTTTCTATCTCGGTATGATAGATTATGCCACCAGTCTTAGGATGATGAGAAATATAATTAACAATTCACAGGGACATAATGACAATGTAATGAATTTCCCAAATCATGAAGATTTAGTGCGCCCCACATGTACCACCAGGAAATTAATTACTAGACCTTCTGCCGTTCGAAGCGAATGATGAAGTCCTGCATTCCTAGACTGTATCCAGGGAGACATTTGCGGTCCTATCTGACCTATTAGGGCCATTTAGGTATTTTATGGTGTTCATCAATGCTTCCTCGAAATGGTCACACGTATGTTTATTGTCTACGAGAAACTACGCTTTTGCAGAGCTAATCTCGCAGATAATTAAAATTAAGAATAATTTCCCTAATCATCATGTGAAGTCCACCAGAATGGACAACGCCGGAGAATTTACTTCAAAGGCATTAGATGATTATTGTATGGCAATGTGAATTAATGTTAAGCATTCCGTACCGCATGTCTACACCCAGAATGGACTAGAAGAGGCATTAATTAAAATGATTAAATTTATTACCCGACCACCTTTGAAGAATTGTAATTTACCAGTTGCATGTTGGGGACACGTAGTCCTGCATGAAGCAACTCTTATCAATTTTAGACCACCGGCATATAGCATCCATCCACCTATGCAACTAGCGTAAGGGTCAAGACCTTTGAAAATTTCTCATCTTTGAAGATTTGGTTGCAAGATTTATGTACCTATACCACCACCACAGTGAACTACAATGAGCCCTCTCCAAAAGTCTGGGATATATGTTGGTTATGAGACAACATCCATAATCAGGTATTTGGACCCCATGACTAGAGATTTGCATACAACCCGCTTCGTTGATAGCATATTTGATGAGGATTGTTTCCCGTCATTAGTGGAGGAAATCGACCTCTTGATGAAAAATGTCGGGAAATAACGTGGCAAACCACGGGAGTCCATGCACATGACCCACACACTAGTGAAGCAGATAATTGAAGTTCAGAAGATAAGAGAAGTCCAGATGATAATTGAAGTCTAGAAGACAATTGAAGTCGAGAAGATAATTGATTTGCAAGCATTAGCGAAACAACTGCCTAACCACTTTAGTGATTTGAAGAGCGTGACCAAGTCGCATTTGCCTGCACGCAATGCATCGGAGAGGGATAAAATACCGATGAAGGTATCCCTAATCCCGTCCTAAGGTCTTAGAAAAGGATGAACTCCGACCCCTCGAATCCGAAGTAACCGGGGACAAAAGGACTTAACACAGCTGATCACCGAAGTTCCCCAGAACTAGAAGGGGAGCCAGTTGAGATCTAGCACCAGTATAAAACCTTCAGAAAAAGGTATACCAGAATTGAACATCCCCATGAAGGGAGACATCAGCATGGATGTGTGCGCACACATCGGAGCTGAAAAACTAAAGGGACTTGCCCCTGTAATTGGAAGCAGCGGTGAGCAAGTAGAAGCATTAGAAGAATCGCCCCTTGAAGAAATAGCTATAAACTTTGTGGCCTCGGGAGAATTTATGAATAAGACAACAGCCAATGTTGACATTAATTTTGCAAAGAAAATTGTCACAATCACTGATCTTGATCCAGAGCCTGCATCGTTCGCTGAATGTAAGAAAAGATCAGATTGAGAAGATTGAAAGAAGGCAATAGAAACATAATTATTTTCTCTGAATAAAAGAGAGGTGTTTGGGCCTGTAAGCCGCATGCCTCCCCATGTGCACCCCGTAGGGCATACGTAGGCATTTGTTCGAAAGAGAAATAAAAATAAGCAAGGCTCGTTGCACAAGTTTTCACTCAACGTCTAGGAGATGATTATGAAGAAACCTATTCCCCGGTCATAGGCGGAACCACACTTTAGATATTTAATCTCAATGGCAGTGAACTTGAATTTAGAAATAAAATTGATGGATGTGGTAACTGCATACCTTTATGGAAATTTGGATTCAGATATTTATATGAAGATACCTAAATGTATCCCTGTCCCAAACCAAGGCAGCAAATAGAAATCTATACAGTGTGAAACTCAGAAAGTCACTTTACAGACTTAAGCAATTAGGCAGGATGTGGTATAATCGCTTGAAGCGACTTTCTATGCAAGAAAGGCTACACAAATAATGAGAATAATCCCTGTGTATTTATCGACAATCCCAGAATGGATTTTGTATAATCTCAGTGTATGAACATGATCTGAATATCATCGGAACCCTGAAAGGTATTAAGAAAGCAAGCTCTTACCTAGGTCGGAGTTCGAAATGAAAGATTTGGGTAAAACCAAATATTGCCTATGTTTGTAGCTTGAGCATGCCCCTGAAGGGATTTTAGTGCATCAGTCAACCCACACTCAGAAGGTGTTAGAAATGTTTGGTTTTGAAAAGGCATACCCTTCGAAAGTGCCATGGTCGGAAGATCCTTGCAGCAAGACAAGGATCCATACAGACCTAAAGAAGAGGGGGAGTGACGAGGATCTAATAATCCCCATTTAATTATTTATCTGTAATTCATATTATGGGTAGTAATGCCGTCATATGGTTCTTGAGTATACCCCTTAATATTCATAAGGGAGAAGCTGGAGGTCGTAAGTTCTTCTACGACCACCCCATAGTTGTAAGTCTTTCTACGACTACCCCGCAGTCGTAAGTCCTTCTATGACTATGCCCTGATCGCAAAGAGTTTACTATCAGGCTAAGCATAGAGGGGCGAGTGGAGAGAGAAGTGTGGGTTTAATTGCAAACATTGAACGACAATATCTCCTAAACATTTACCCTATTTACAATCCGTTTGAAGAGTTATGTTGGAAAAAATGACCTTAACAAAAAGAGATCCATGATGAGTATATTTTAACGCTATAAAAAACAATTAATACACCAAAAGTTTGGATTTACTATACCTAAGCCAATCAATTATTGCATCATCTGAGGCAACCGATGAGAACATCGTGCATGCCCTAGGCAACCAACCGTAAAACTGCAAGCACCCCACACAACCGATCAGTATGTAAAGCATGCATGCCCCTGAATCCACCACCCCACATTGTGCCTTTACTGCAACCTCCTTGTGATTTTACTGCCGCATTACAAGATATTTACTGCGACCTCATTTGCCTTTTACCGTAGCACTACAAGAGATTAACTACGACATCATTTGTGCCTTTTACTGCAATCTCCTCGTGCTTTTACAGCAACCTCCTTGTACTATTCCTGCAGTGCCCCATGCAACCGACTGTAAATATCCGCACGCGCCCCTCAACCACCACCCCAGATTGTGTCTTTTACTGTAACCTCGTTGTGCTTCTACTGCTGCACTACAAGAGATTTACTGCGACCACATTATACTTTTTACTTCACCACTACAAGAGATTTACTGCAACCTTATTGTGCCTTTTACTACAGAACTATAAGATATTTACTACAACACTATCAGAGCTTTATTGCGACCTCATTGTGCCTTTTACTATAACACTACAAGAGATTTACTGCAATGCGGAGCGCAGAGGGGCGGGTGGAGAGAAAAACGTGTGTTGATTGCAAAATTTGAACAACAATATCTCCTCAACTATTCTGCACCTAAGCATACAATAGCTTATTCTACACTCCACCACCATCTATGGGTCAAAACCTACTTCCCACCTTGGTCAAAAGCTGGTAAAAAAAACCCACTACCACCCACTGTTTCCGTGCTCAAATGCACAGTAATTAACTGACTTAGTTACAGTAAATCCGAACTCTCGATGTCGTAATTGTTATTTACCATGTTAAAAAAAATCATCATGGATCTCTTTTTGTTAAGAACATTTTTTTTGCAGTAAATCGCTTCAAACGGATTGTAATTAGGATAAATGGTTGAGTAGATATTGTAGTTCAAAGTTTGCACTTAACCCACATTTCTCTCTCCACCCACCCCTCTGCGCTCAGCATTGCGGTAAATCTCTTATAGTACTTCAGTAAAAAGCATAAGAGATCATAGTAAATCTCTTGTAGTGTAGTAATATAAGTACAAGGAGGATGTTGTAAAAGGCACAATGTGGGGTGGTGGATTGAGGGGTGCATGCAGATTTTTACGGTCGGTTGTGTGGGGCGCTGCAGTAAAAGCAAAAGGAGGTTGCAGTAAAAGGCACAAATGATGTCGCAGTCTCTTGTAATGCTGCAATAAAAGGCAAATAAGGTCGCAGTAAATATCTTGTAATGCAGTAGTAAAAGCATAAGGAGGTTGTAGTAAAGGCACAATGTGGGGTTGTGGATTGAGGGGCATGCACAGTTTTACGGTCGGTTGCATGGGACGCTCGTAGTTTTACGGTCGGTTGCCTGGGGTGCGCACGATTTTTACTATCGGTTGCCTCAGACGATGCAGTAATTGATTGGCTTAGGTATAGTAAATCCAAACTTTCAATGCAGTAATTATTTTTTACAGTGTTAAAACATACTCATCATGATTCTCTTTTTGTTAAGCATATTTTTTCCAACATAACTCTTCAAACAGATTGTCAATAGGATAAATGGTTTAAAAGATATTGTCGCTCAAAGTTTACAATTAACCCACGCTTCTCTCTACGCCTCTCAACTCGGCGACAATAAATGTCTTGTAGTGTTACAGTAAAAAGCACAACGAGATTGCGTGGGCAAGCATAGAATAACGCTATATATATCACCCTCCTCGAAACATTGTTTGATACAGTGCTTCCAAGATATAGCAACTTGAAACTAAATATTATTCATCTATATTTTGTTCTTTTAAGTTTGTTTTAGTTTCATCGGTTGGTAGATTCTCTTCAACCCATTGGTGCGATGAGGCCCCTTCCTCTGCTTACGATCAAACGTATTAGGGGCCAACGTGTCATGTCGACATCTGTTTTTTGCTACGCCCTTCCTGTTTCTTCTTCCTCGACGCCATCGCTACAACCGAAGAAACTAGATGTTTGAAATAAGCGCTGCCACGCCCCGGACGCCGAGGAGGATTTCATGCGAAGCGCGGGCAGATGTGATAGTCTGCGGAGTTATCTGAGCCCCACCGGGCGCGGAGAATGGTAATGCAGAGATGGGATTTCGCGGTTCTTGGCGGTGAACACGCAGGAAAAAGGTTGGAATCGAAGGTAAGTTAAGCACTTGGATCTTTGAGTCACTTTCTTTTGGTACACCTCTACTTGGATACCTCGCCTTGAACGCTCACTCTTGCAATGCCAAGACTCGGTTTTTGAAGAATATTCGTGCATTCGTGAGAATGATTCACTCGAAATCGCTTTTTACTTGAAATTAAATTTTCTTTTGGATGTCTTCAATTGTCGCAACTCAAAATTTTTGGGGCAAATGTAATGTTGGTATTCGAGGTGTTCTTGGACTAGCTTTTGAGGTTATATGAATTTTGGGGTAATCACATGGAGTTGAGATGAACCTAACTAGTCACCAGGCTTGCTTGAGATCGTTTTGTTGATAACCATATGGCAAATTGCAATGCAAGTAGCAAGGCCTATTATGCTAAACGATGGGCAGACTAATGTAGTTAGGCCAATCTGGACAGTCATACGATCTATCACAATAATTTTAAGTTAGAGTGATGTTTGACAATCTAACCGTAAGTATCTTAAAAGTTAGAATTAGTTCCAACCAAAGATAACACGCACGAATACTTTGTGACAGAAGAAATGAATCCCATCATTCAAAAACACACTTCTTGATTGAAGAACCAAATGTGGCATCCTTTGCAAGTGGTTGGTGGTGGCGGTCTCTGTCCTCCACATGCCAATATGCAATATAATTAACACTAGAGCTAGATAGAATATGGTTGTTCTTGGATGCGTCCATACCGAAGGGCCATTGAACATCCGATTGTCAAGATCGGCCTCTAAATGACCAGATTTAGGCACAAGCACGAGCATATATAAATACACTCTCGATTAACTTCACGGGAAACAATATGAAAACGCACTTATCGTATGTATAAATCATACGCATATACAAACACGCTCTTGTAGGCACTTTTCCTCGTGGCGGGAGTAATAACATTGCTCTTCTTCGTTCTTCGTGATTCTGCTCCCATGCTCTGGTGTCTCCTCGGGGGAGCAGCAACGCCACGGCCAATGAGCTCGCGCTCCTCTCCAAGTCCATTGTAACGTTCTGTTTTTCGGACGGTTAATAGTGTTTACTTTTCGGTTTTCATTCTTAGCCGTATTTCAAAATTATCAAACTAATTGTGAAAATTTCCTTTCTCCTCTTAGCTCAGGTTTGTGTTTCAAACCTTTTCGCAACTTCGGAATTCAAAATTCAATTTGAATTTTCTCTTTTGCAAATTGGGCCCCTTCTCATTTTGTTTCCTTTTTTTTTCTTTTCAGTTTGTATTTCAAATGTAATGTCTTTAACATTTGAAATTCAAATTTCTGGGTTGGAGTTTCTCATCTCTTTTCAATTCCCGGGCTATTTCGAGTTGGGCCTCCTTTTCTTTCGGGCTCAGCCCATCTCGTTTTGGGCCAAGCCCATTTTCCTTGTCCAGCCCCTACCTTCTTTTCGGCCTGCCCCGGCCCAAGCCACCTCCGGCCTTCTCCTTTCTTTCGGCCCATGGCCCAGGCCATCGGCCATTCCCTTTCTGGCCCGAGCCAGCACCCGGTCGCCCCCTTCCTGTGGTCAAGTCGCCTAGGCGCCTCCCTCTCTCCCTCGTGCTTCCTCTGCACAGCAAGCTCCCCCCCACGTCATCACCTGCTCGCCCATGAGCCCTCTGCAACGCCAACGGCTCCCTCGTGCGCGCCTACCACCACCAACTTCCCTGGCCACGACGACTCTGGAGCCTCCTCTTCGCCCCGTCTTCTCTGCCGTGCGCCACCATGGCGTCATGCCATCCTCGCTCACCCGTTGAAGCGGTCAAAGCCTTGCACCTCGCCAAGATTCCCCAAAGTCTTGCCCCCCCTCCCCCGCTCTGTCTTGTCGGCCGCACCCGCACCATGGCGTCACCGCTGTCCTTGCCACTCCGAAGCTCCCGGTCCGAGCCGTGCGCGCTGTGTAGCTCACGCGTGTGCCCGCATCAGCTTGGTCGCCCAGGTCTTCACCCCGTGCTGCGCCTCCCTCTGCCGCCACCCACTCCCGTGCAACGTCACCTCCGCGCGCAGGCGCCCATGCCGGTCGCCTCCTCGGGACCGCGCGGCCACCACCCCGCCAATAGCTCCAAGCCTCCTCCCTTGGCCTATAAAGCCCCTCCTGTGCTTCCACATCTCCCCCATGCCACCCCCGAGCTCCGGTAAGCCCACCGAGTAGAACCGCCGCCGCGCTGCCTCGCCACCATTCTCCGCCCCAGTGAGTGCCCTCACCGCGGCAGCCCCGTCACCACGAGCCTCAAGGCCCAAGGATCCCATCCCTCTCCTCCCTGCTCCTTACCCGTCGCTAAATCGTGTCGCCACCGTGCCTCCTTCCCCTCCGTCCATGGCCGCCGCCGTCGGGCCAATCCGGCCACCCCTAGGCCACCCGATTCATCCCATCGCTTCCTTCCTTGCCGTGCGGTACCGCAGCGCCGCCCTCCTCCTTATGTCCGCTGGCCCGCGGCCACAGTGACCTGCACCGCCCGCCCTTTGGTGCCGTTGCTGCCGCCGTCGTGTGCTCCAACACCACCACCGCCGCTCCTGGCCTTCCCGCCCACCGGAATCCACTCACGGCCGCCTCCTTGCCTCCTTCATGGCGGCGACTTTGCTCCATCTTTGCCGCCGCGAGCGCCTATCTCTCCCCTCTTTCTTCTTTGCGTCAAGCAATTGGGGAGGATGGCCAAAACCCACCGACGATGGCTTGAACCCCTCCCAACTGTGGGTCGCCAAGTGTGCCTAGCCCTCACTGGTCCATTAACGCAAGACAAGCGCCGCACAGCATGGGCGTGGTCCACGGGTCCCCTTATGCGCTGAGGGCTGAGCCATGGGCCCCACGGCCAGCTTTCTCTCTCTCCCTCTTTTTCTTGTTTGTCCTTTATGGTTTAATTCAAAGGAGAAACTTCAAAAATTCATTCCTCCCTTGTCGTAACTCCAAAAATTATGAAACTTGTTTCTAAAATTTTGTAAATTCAAGATCTTGGTAATGGCAAAGGTCTTGATTAATTTGAAGTTCATTTGTTGTTCTTTATTATTTATTTGCTCTCTTTGCTTGTTTGTGCCTTTTTCCTGCACGATGGTCCCATTAGTTTTCAAAGACGCGGAGGACCTCCAAGTTGATCAAGCACAAGAGTATCAAGATCATCTTACCTATATCCAAGGCGAGTCAATACTTTGATCATATTGATCCTACGTTTTATGCAAATTATATTTATTTAAATTAACCAAAATTGCATGCTTTAATTCTTTAATCAAATGTATGTTAAATGTAACATCCCAAATATAGGTTGTGTTTCAAAGGTAACCAAATCTAGGTTTGTGTTTCAAATGTAACCAAATCTAGGGTTGTGTTTCAAATGTAAGAAAATGAGTAGAAATTAAAACTTTTTTTACATCTCAAGTTTTTGAACTTTTCTATAATTCGTGTAAAGGAATTGTGGAAATCAAAAACACAAATCTCCAATTGACTAAAGTCAAAACCCTTATTCGACTTTGTCAAGAATCTTGTGTCAACCTTGGGAAATATTTTTCCTTGGTTCTAGGGATGATGTGTGACCCCTCTGAAAAATTTCATAATTTTTAGAAATTATTTGATAATTTTTGGAGGCAAGTCAAACTAGTTTGACTCTTGGTCAAACCCTAGAGCAAGCCTTCTGAAATTTTTGGAGAAAAATGCTGTGTATAAAAATCTCTGGAAATTTTTTGTAAGGTTTATCCTGGAGTCAGCAACCTCCATTTAAAATTTCAGAATTTTTGGAGTTAGTTTGCTATCTCTAATTATTCTCCAAGTTTTCAGCTTCTATTTTAAACCCTAGTCAAACCCTAGTCAAAGCTGGTTGGGTCTGAGCCACCTTCAAGTTGGTTGAACCCAACCACATCCCAGCTCAGCTCGAGCCTTCCTTTCACGCACGCTTGTTCTCTACCGTTGGATTCTAATCCAACGCTTCGCGCTTGTGCCCTTCGCCAAATCACCTTTTTCAAGCTTTGGCGCCACTTGGTCGTGCCTAACCCACTAACTGCACCGGGTGCATTCAAAGTGGCGCGTGGGCTCTCAACCGTTGGATTTCTTTTCGACGGCCAAGATCTTTTGTGCCATTCGGCTTTTCCGAGTTGGCCAATCCATATCCACCGTTCATTCTAGATCGGACCGCTGCGATTGCGTGGGATCGGTTGGAGCTCTCCAAATGCCTGGTTCGATCGTGGCCGTCCACATCAGATCTAACCGTGGATTTTGGCTCGTGCCTGTTCATGGTTGAGCTCAACCCACTCGCTCCCGTTCAGCCCGAGCTGCTTTGCTGTTTCTTTCGACGACTGGTGGCCCCGCTCGCGTCCTGTTCTTCGTCATCGTCCTCCTCTGCCCCGCGCACGAGCGCCAGCGAGCCATGGCGTGCACAGGGCATGGGGGCAAGCCTTGTCACCTTACAACACAATGACTCTCTGCCTCTCTTTGATTTAAGTAGCCTCTGCAGCTCCCTTTGCCCTCAGGCCAGTTTTCCCCTTCCTCCTTTTCTTCAACTGCAGAGCCGTGCTCCTGGCCCCTTCACCTCCAGCCCGCCGCCTCCACCACCGACCACCGCCTCCCACCACGGTCCAGAGAATGCCGCCGCCACCTCCTTGTTCCGCCGTGCGGCTCTCCTCCTCAAGGCGCCCCAGGCTTCGCCTCGCTCCTCCCTCCGCTGACCTGCCGGTGCATTGCCGTCGCCGCTCTAGATCGCATTGCTCCATCTCCTCGCTTCCTATCCATGGTGCTGCGGAGCTGCTGGGCCCGTCTCCTCGCTTCCCAGCCACGCCGCCAAGACTGGCACCCCGAGCCAGCCGCGCCAGACCTCCTCGCCATCTCCAAGACCCAGAGCTCGGACCCGTTGCCTCAAGCTCTCATCATCACCAAGCATGGCCGCCGACCTTTTCCGACCACCAAGCAACCACCATGGCCGAGCCGCCTTTGGTCCTTTCCGCTTGCCCTCTATGTGTTTGTGTAAATGTCTCAAAGAATGCCTTTGTTTATCTAAAGGTGAAATCCCCTGGGCCTCCTCATGCTTACGCGCCTCCTTCTTGTCCCTTGTCCCCTCCGGCCGCCACCATCGCCTCCTCGTGAAAAAGCCATCATCACCACCGAGCCACCTCGACCACCCCATTACTGACCTTCTCTGTTGATCCTACACTGCATGAACTGATGAACCTCCCCGTGAGATGATTAATGCTTTTAGCTAAGTGTTGTGATTAGCTAGTTGATTGCTCGAATGGCTTAACAAAATCTGAAGTTGAGATGTGTAGAAAGATTAGCTAGTGTCCTTTCTGTCCTGAGGGATGTTCTGTTAAATGTTGTTGAATGGAGAAGTTATGTCAGTAGAGCTTCACCAAATCAAGAAAGCACTCAATTCGTTGAGTAGTAGATATCCAGTTAGCATCAAGCACCTATTTTCACTAGGGACTAATCAAGGATGGTTAGTTAAGGAATTGTAGTCTTTGAGTTACTAAAGTATGATGTTTAGTAGCTAGCAGTTGATCAATTGCAAGTTTGATGACAATTTCACTTGGAAGGGTGTTTGATTAGAGAAGATGTTAGATGAATAGTTGTATTGGCAGTAGGCTATGACTTTGCTAATTCCAGTAGTAGCAGTGCTTTTATTCTTTTAGCCTTTGAGCACTTATACAACAATAGCAGTAACATAATTTGTAAACAAATTTGTATATTGGAGTTAAGTAGGAAGATTAAGTTGACCACACCTCCAAACAGCCATTTCCCTAATAGGATGTATGGTCAGGAAAGGTCTCAACTTGAAATCTACTACTGGCATTAGGCTGTTGTCTATTCTGAAAATCAGTCAATAAGCTTACTAGTTAATGGAGCTTTCAAAATCTACTAAACTCTTGATTAAAAGCTAAAATCTCGTTAAATGTAAAGATCAGTAAGTAAACTTCTTAGTGACTAGCCATTAGCATCCAATCTATAAGAGTGAAATTTTACCTTAAGGCAGGAATTGAAGTGTTAGTTAGCAAACAACAGTAGACCTAATGCCTTAGGCTTAACTTCAAAAATTCCTAACTAATACATAAAAACTCCAATTGAGGTAAACTCAGTTATTTTGGTCTTATAATTTTATTCTCTATTTATCTATGTAATCCTTTTTCCCACTACTATTCTACAAATTTTGGCCAAATAATTAAATTAGTATGAACAGTAACCAGTTCTAATTATTTTGGATTTTTCAGAAATCTGATTTTTCAAACTACTATAACTCTCGCATACTAAATCCAACCGGAATAATTCTTTCACCTAAATTCATCTAAAATCATGATCTACCTTCTGTGAATTTTTCATGATTTTTGGATGAATTTGAATTTTTTAGTATTCTCAGTGTTATTCGTTCTAATTTGTTCTTCTCGATTCTTTCGATAGGTTCCGACGATTATATTGAAAACGAGAGTGACCCTCTGCAGCATAGTGAGCATCTTCAGCAAGGCAAGTAGTTTGATCATAATACTCCTATTACTTTCAAAGTCTAATACTTTGTTTACAAACTGTATGTATGCATGCTTTTGTGTGAAAGTAATTTTATCGATTAGAGGTAGCTATTCCTATTGCATGGTTGCCCTTAAATTGTTATCCCCTGCCACAAACCATAGGTTAATAATATCGCTGGTGAATTAGAGCCCAGTGATTGAATTATACTCTTTTATTGTCTTTTCGCTGTCATGCTTAGAAATGCTTAGCTACCGGTAGAATTGGGCGGTTGTCGACTTATGTTGACGACCTTGATCACACAAAAACTTTATTATTATTCCATTATGTCCAGCACTTTGTGCTTTGTTAATTTGTAAAGTCAAAAACTGAAAATAAAACCGTTTTAGATTTGGGCACAATGGATGATGGTGTGATCTGTTGGTATGTGGAATGGTGCCTAAGTCAACAAGGACCGAACATCTTGTTATACTAAACCAAGCAATTTTGCGTGCTAACCACGCGAGAGGGATATGGGACCTCTCTTGACTAAGTACTTTGGGAGGTGTTAATTATGAGTCGATGGTGGTTAAAATGTTTTTATAGGGATTGGGAGCACCCGCAGTTGCTTAGGCTGGGCCGGTGCATCCTACTCTTTGGGTTGTCGCGACTCTTAATTAGCATCATACATTGGAAATGTCTCGTAGGACTTAGCCGTGCCGGCATACCAAAGGAAGTGTGCTTAATCATGTGGCGAAAAGGCGGTCTGGCGTGTGGGTGCATTGGTACACCCCTGCATGATTCAAACTATTCGAATAGCCTTGTCCTAGGTTATGGACACACTTGGGGAGGTCTTTCGAGAGTTGGACTATAACCTTTTAATTAAAACTTGATGTGGGTGGTATGAATGGGTAATTCATGCTATTGTTGTGGTGACTATTGGGTTAGTCACTTCCAAGTTGTTGTTGTCATCTATCTATTGTTATTATGTTGTTACTCGCTGTTATTTAAACATTCAAAACAGATTGTAAAACTGCTTTAAATCTATTACATTATTGCAAATGAAAACTTGCTTTATACTGAAAATGAGTTTAGAGCCTCCTCCACTTAAATAAGCTTGCATGTAGCATATGTATAGGTCTGTTACCCTTACACGTTAGTCTTGCGAGTATATTTTTGTACTTATTTGCTTTGCTTAAATTTAATTGTTGTAGAGGAAGAGGTTGATCCCCAAGGGATTAACTTTTGTGAGTGGACTTCGCTTTGACGACTAGCTGGCGGCCCGGTCAGTTTGCCTTGTGGGGTAATGGCAAACCGGTTGGCTTTTGTTTATCGCCATCTTATGGCATAGTTGCTTCCGCTGTTATTAAAGTTTTAGCTTTGGTGGCCGGTTGGCCCCTTGTTGTAATAAAATCTCTATTATGTATGTCTTTTGTCAAGTTTGTGCTTCGTTTCTATGTTTGTATGGAATTGATGTATGATTTTGTAAAAGGGTGTGTATACAGCACTTCTGGGATGTATACATTTTCCCGAGGCACGGGATATTTGGTTTGTGATACTAGAGTCAAGTGGATGGCTAAGTATTACAAGTTAAATACCCCGGGGTCTCACAAAGTTTGGTATCGAGCCATATTGACCGTGAGAAACCCTAGCTTGGTCGTTTTAGGATGTTTTGAAAAACTTAGTTTCAAAATATCAAATGATTTATGAAAGCTTAAGTAAATTCTCAGATTTTACTCCTTACCTATCTTAGCTTTCTTATCTCATCTTGCTCTAACTTGAGTTTGAAAAGTTGTTTTCCTCTCCTTCTCTCAAAATATAGTTGTTATCGTTTAATTCAGGTTTTGGGGAACCAGTGAGATTGGCGAATTTAAGTGTGAGCTGCCCTTTCAAGGTTTTGAAGTTTCGAGTCGAAGATTTCAGCTAAGAGCTTGGATGCAAATCTGACAGCAAGCATCAAATTTCCAGATAGCAATCTCAAGTTTTCTAAACAGGGTAGATAATGAGAGGATAATTAAACTAAAACTTGTGGGAATAAAAGGGTAAGATGTGATATTAGTCAGCTAAGTATCTAACATCTCTTTTTCTGGTTTTACCTTGCTCTTTAGTAATGTTAGATTTAGAATGGTGTTCTGAATTTTATCTTCTCAACCGATTGCTCGTTCTCTCAATACGGGTTAGTCGTGTCGGGAAGTTGATCCTAAGTCTTGTGTTTCCTTACTGTCCCTTGAGCCTTTTGTAAGCTTGTAGAGTTCTTTTATTCGCTGTCTGGCTGGCTTTCGGTTAGGGTGATGCCCATTCCCCTAGTTATTGGCTTTCCTTTTTGCTTTCTTTAGCTTTTAGTTCTAGGGTTTTGTTGCTAACCCATTTTTGGGGAATCCATACCAAGAATCACATCCAAACCTGTGCAAACCATTGATATGGATTGATTGTCTCAGCACTTGTGGCAAATCGATTGCGCCAGAAAGCTCATCTATCTCACGAGTCCTTCCGGCGAGCAAGTTTGTTTTTCGCCGAAGCTGCAAGGACTGCATCTCTTCGTGCTCGAAGTGAAGCCGGCTCTGGATATTCGTGAAGTTCTAGCGATGTGTGGCTTCGTCGATGTCTTCCCCAAAGATCTGCCTAGGATTCCTCCAGTTCGAAAGCTCGAGTTCGTCATCGAGTTGGTGCCCTGTATCGCCCCGATTTCAAAAAGGTCTACTAGTCTACCCCGAACCCCCAGGAAAAATGATGTCGTTTGGATTGTCATCGATCGTTTGACTAAAGTGGCGCATTTCCTTCCCTATACATCTAAGGGCATCACAAACCTGTAATTGCCTCAAACTTCTGTGGCCTAAATGGCCATAGTCCCTCTAAGAGACTAGCTGTGGAGGGATGACTCCGTATAGCTAGTTAACCGGCTGAGGTCTCGTTCGTTAGTGGAGTAACCAGACAAATTGCTCCACCAACTAAGAACGGCCATGGTCCCTCTAAGAAGCTAGCCGCGGAGGGATGACTCCTCATAGCTAGTTAGCAGACTGAGATCCCGTTGTTAGTGGAATTAACCAGACAAATCGCTCCGGAATTGACCAGACAAATCGTTCCACCAACTAACAATGGCCATGCACCACCACCCATAGAATCAAGAAAGAGCTCTCAGTCTGTTAATCCTTGTTATATCTGGACCTGGTAAGTTTCCCCGTGTTGACTAAAGTGGCACCTTTTCTGTCGGTCAAAACCAAGATTCGTACCGGTCACTTGGCTGAGCTTTATGTCTCAAGGATCGTAAGCTTGCAAGATGTATCGAAGACGATCGTTTCAGATTGTGGTTCTCCGTTCACTTCTCGATTTTGGCATAGTCTGCAAGAGGCTATGGGAACTCGTCTTTCTTTCAGTTCAGCTTACCATCCTCAAACCGATGGTTAGACTGAAAGAGTCAATCAAGTTTTGGAAGACATGCTTTGTGCTTGTGTTCTTTCCTATGGGAAGCATTGGGAGAAATGCTTGCCATTCGCCGAGTTTTTTTTTATAACAATAGCTTTCAAGCCAGTCTCGGCATGGCACCTTTCGAGGCCTTACACGAAAAAAAGTGTAAGACCCCATTGTATTGGTCTGAGACCGGCGAAAGACCTTTCTTTGGCCCGGACTCGATCAAAGAGGCCGAGAGTCCAGTCCAGCTTATTCGTGATCATTTACGCACAGCTCAATCCAGGCGAAAGAGCTATGCAGATTGCCGTCGTCGTAAGTTGAGTTTTGAGCCTAATGACTTTGTTTATCTCAAAGTCTCTCCTTGGAAGGGCCATCAACGTTTCGGCGTCAAGGGCAAGTTAGCTCCTTGATATGTGGGTCCTTACCGCATCATCGAGAAGAAAGGAGCTGTTGCTTATAAGTGGGAATTGCTCGCTGCACTTGAGGGGTACATGATGTTTTCCATGTGTCCCAATTGAAGAAGTGCCTCCGTATTCCATCCGAGGAAGCTCCGTTGGAAACTCTTGATGTCCAAGAGGATTTGACTTATCGCGAGTACCCTGTTCGCATCCCTGAAGAAGCTGAACGAAGAACGAGGAATCGTTCCATCAAGTTCCTTAAAGTTTAGTGGTTGAATCATTCCGAGGATGAAGCTACTTGGGAAAGGGAAGATCGTTTGCGTGCAGATTACCCCTCTTTCTTTTCCGAGTGAGCCAAATCTCGGGACGAGATTTTTGTAAGGGGGGAGGTTTTGTAACATCCCAAATATAGGTTGTGTTTCAAATGTAACCAAATCTAGGTTTGTGTTTCAAATGTAACCAAATCTAGGGTTGTGTTTCAAATGTAAGAAAATGAGTGGAAATTAAAACTTTTCTTACATCTTGAAGTTTTTGAACTTTTCTATAATTCGTGCAAAGGAATTGTGGAAATCAAAAACACAAATCTCCAATTGACTAAAGTCAAAACCCTTATTCGACTTTGTCAAGAATCTTGTGTCAACCTTGGGAAATATTTTTCTTTGGTTCTAGGGATGATGTGTGACCCCTCTGAAAAATTTCATAATTTTTAGAAATTATTTGATAATTTTTGGAGGCAAGTCAAACTAGTTTGACTCTTGGGTCAAACCCTAGAGCAAGCCTTCTGAAATTTTTGGAGAAAAATGCTGTGCATAAAAATCTCTGAAAATTTTATGTAAGGTTTATCTTGGAGTCAGCAACCTCCATTTAAAATTTTAGAATTTTTGGAGTTAGTTTGCTATCTCTAATTATTCTCCAAGTTTTCAGCTTCTATTTTAAACCCCAGTCAAACCCTAGTCAAAGTGGTTGGAGTGCGAGCCACCTTCAAGTTGGTTGAACCCAACCACATCGAGCTTCACTCGAGCCTTCCTTTCATGCGCGCTTGTTCTCTACCGGTTGGATTCTAATCCAATCTTTCTGGTCTTGTGCTCTTCACGCCCGGTCGCCTTTTCAAGCCAGCCGCACCACTTGGTCGAGCCTAACCCACTAACTGCACCGGGTGCATTCAAAGTGGCACGTGGCCTCTCCGCCGTTGTATTTCTTTTCGACGGGCAAGATCTTTTGTGCCATTCGGCTTTTCTGAGTTGGCCAATCCATCTCCACCGTTCATTCTGGATCGGACCGCTGCGATTGCGTGGGAGTGGTTGGAACTCTCCAAATGCCCGGTTTGATCGTGGCCGTCCACATCAAACTAACCGTGGATTTTGGCTCGTGCCTGTTCGTGGTTGAGCTCAACCCACTCGCTCCCGTTCAGCCCGAGCCGCTTTGCTTTTTCTTTCGCCGACTGGTGGCCCCGCTCACGTCCTGTTCTTCGTCATCGTCCTCCTCTGCCCTGCGCATGAGCGCCAGCGAGCCATGGCGTGCACAGGGCATGGGGGCAAGCCTTGTCACCTCACAACACAACGACTCGTTGCCTCTCTCTACTTTAAGTAGCCTCTGCAGCTCCCTTTGCCCTTAGGCCAGTTTTCCCCTTCCTCCTTTTCTTCAACCGCAGAGCCGTGCTCCTGGCCCCTTCACCTCCAGCCCATCGCCTCCACCACCGACTGCCGCCTCCCACCGCGGTGCAGAGAATGCTGCCGCCGCCTCCCTGTTCCGCCGTGCTGCTCTCCCCTCCTCTGGCGCCGTAGCTCGCCCCGGCTCCTCCCTCCGCCTGACCCGGCCCAGCTGCTCCTCTGGCCCCGGCACGTTGGGCCGTGCGATGCAAGATCAACGGCCCACGTTTTTCCACGTCATTTTGGTTTAAGAAATTTTCCCGAGAGCTTTATTTGTGAACTGAAAAAGGTATTAAACTTCAAAATTGCATAACTAATTCGTTTTAGCTCCGTTTTAGTTGATTCAAATTTTGTTAGCTCTGGTTTGAACTAAGCTTTAATCTAAAAATGGTTGGAAGCTTGGTTCAGCTGCAGAAAATGGTTTGGTAAATTTGTTTAGAAATAGGCTTTATTTGTTGCTCTAAAAATTGTATTTAACTTGAAAATTGCATAAGTAATTCCCTGTAGATCCTTTTTGAGTGAAACCAAGTTTGTTGGGTTCCTCTATTAGTGTGCTTAATTGTAGAATAGGTTTTAGGCTTGCCACTATTTTTAATGCTCTTGTGGTTGCATTTTGTTTTGTGCTCTTTTACATATCTTTGAAAAATCATAGAAAATGCATCCTAGCTCCAAATGAGGTGAATCAAATTGTGTTGTTCATCTCGTGAGGTGCTTTGTTTACCACAAAAATTTCAGGTGCAACACCTCTTTGGAAAATTGTGCTAAAGAATGAAATTCGGATGAACAGTAACCGAATTGACTTTTCAGTATTTTTCCAGCCGGCTGAATTTGTTTTGGCCATAACTTTTGTATTGAGAATCCAAATCAATTGGTTCTTATTGCTAAATTCCTTAAAAATCATGCTCTACCTGCTAGAAAAGTTTCAGAGCATTTGGTTGAAGTTGGCTGTTGAGTCTTTTCGATGTTCTTCGTTCTTATCGGTTCTTTTTTGCTTTTTCGTTCGGTGCCGACGTTTCGTTCGGTGCCGACGAGTTCATTGGTTACGAGAGTGATCCTCCACAGCATATTGAGCATCTCCAACAAGGCAAGCAGTTTGACCATATTAATGCCATTTCTTTTAAAGTCTAATACTTTGTTTGCAAATGATATGTATGCATGCTCTATTTTGTTGTTAAACTATCAATCGATTAGTTGATCCTATAGATGCATAATCTATAGGTAAATGTTCAATCTCTACTACTAAGCCTAGGATTATCTTGCTGTGATTTAGAGTTCGTTGGATGAGCTCTTATCACTTAGTAGCTTAGGTGTTGATATTGCTTAGAAGTGCTTAGCTATCGGTAGAATTGGGCGGTTATCGACTTAGTCGATAACTTTGATTGCACAAAAATTATTATTCCATTATGTCCAGCACTTGTGCTTTGTTACTTTGTAAAGAAATAAAACTAAAAACAACTTGTTATCGACTTGGGCACAATGGATGATGGTGTGATCTGTTGGGTGTGAATGGAATGGTGCCTAAGTCCCCAAGGACCAAGTTACTTGTGTCACTAAGCCAAGCGATTATTGCGTGCTAACCACACGAGGGGCATATGGAACCTCTCTTGACTAAGTACTTTGGGAGGTGTTAATTAATGAGTCGTGTGGTGGTTATAAAGAAAAATGTTTGTTGTTGGGAAAGGAGGGGAGCACCCGCAGTTGTTTAGGCTGGGCCGGTGCATCCTACTCTTCGTATGGGTCCTTAGTGGGAGCCTGTAGCGGCGGTCCGCTAGGTGATAACCCCCATACGTGTGACTCTTAATTAGCACAATCCATTGGAAATGTCTCGTAGGACTTAGCCGTGCCGGCATACCAAAGGAAGTGTGCTAAATCATGTGGCGAAAAGGCGGTCTGACGTGTGGGTACATTGGTGCACCCCTGCAGGGTTAAATTTATTCGAATAGCCTTGTCCTAGGTTATGGACATGCTTGGTAAGGTCGTGCAAGAACTAGACTATGACCTTTAATTAAAACTTGTTGGGTTGTTATGAATGGGTAATTCATGCTATTGTTGTGGTGACTATTGGGTTAGTCACTTCCAGGTTGTTGTTGTCATTTATCTATTATTTATCTCGCTGTTATTTGAACAATTAAAAATAGATTGTCAAATTGCTTTAAATCTATTACATTATTGCAAATGAAAACTTGTTTTATGCTGAAAGTGAGCCTAGAGCCTTCCACAATTAATTAAGCTTGCATGTAGCTATGTATAGGCTGTTACACTACATGTCAGTCTTGCGAGTACATTTTTGTACTCCTTTGCTTTGCTTAAATTAATTGTTGCAGAGGAGGTTGATCCCCAAGGGATCGACTATCGTGATACGGACTTCGACTTCGACGACTAGGTTGGCGGCCCGGTCGGTTGCCTTGTGGTGTTGTGGCAAACCGTATGGCTTTTGTTATTGCCATCTTATGGCTTTTGCTTCCGCTGTTGTTTAACTCTTTAGCTTGTATTTGGCCGGTCGGCCCCTTTTGTAGTAACTCTATTATGTATGTCCTTTGCTTTATTTAGTTCGTGTTTTGGTTCTGTGCTTTTATGGAATTGATGCATGATTTTGTAAAAAGGGGTGTGTACCACACTTCTGGGAGGTACACATTTTCCCAAGGCACGAGATATTTTGTTTATGATGCTAGGGTCAATTGGAAAACTAAGCATTGCAAGCTAAATACCCCGGGGTCTCACAAATCTTGGTATCAAAGCTGTACTGACCATAGAAACCCTAGCCCGCGTCAGCTTGGTCGCCTAGGTCTTCACCCCGTGCTTCGCCTCCCTCTACCGCCACCCACTCCCGTGCAACGTCACCTCCACGCGCAGGCGCCCATGCCAGTCGCCTCCTCGGGACCGTGCGGCCACCACCCCCGCCAATGGCTCCAAGCCTCCTCCCTTGGCCTATAAAGCCCCTCCTGTGCTTCCACATCTCCCCCACGCCGCCCCCGAGCTCCGGTAAGCCCATCGAGTAGAACCGCCGCTGCGCTCCCTTCTTAGCCGCGCTGCCTCGCCACCATTCTCCACCCCGGTGAGCGTCCTCACCGCGGCAGCCCCGTCACCACGGGCCTCAGGTCTCGAGGATCCCATCCCTCTCCTCCCTGCTCCTTCCTCGTCTCCAAATCGTGTCGCCACCGTGCCTCCTTCCCCTCCGTCCATGGCCACCGCCGCTGGGCCAATCCGGCCACCCCCAGGCCAGCCGGGTCATCCCACCGGCTTCCCTTTATTGTCGCGCAGCTGGTACGCGCGCCACCCACCTCCTTGCATCGCCAACCATTGGCGCCAAGATGGACCGTGCTTTCGCCGCCCTTTGCTTTGTTCTTGCCCGCCGCCGTGTGTGCTCCAACACTGCCACCGCCGCTCTTGGCCTTCCTACCCCCACCGGAATCCACTCGCCGGCCGCCTCCTTGACTCCTTCGTTGGTGCCGCCGCTGCTCCATGCTGCCGCCGCCGAGCGCCTATCTCTGCTCCCCCTCTTTCTTCTTTGGGAGCCAAAGCAATTGGGGAGGATGGCCAAAGGCCCACCAGCCAGTGGCTTGAACCCCCTCCCCCTCCCCTCACTGTGGCTTCCAAGTGGGCCCGGCCCCAGCCGGTCCACCACTCGCCCACGCGTGAACGTGGTCCACGGGGTCCCCTTGCGCTTGAGGTGCTGTGCCATGGGCCCCACGGCCAGCTTTCTCTCTCTCCCTCTTTTTCTTGTTTTTTCCTTTAAGGTTTAATTCAAAGGAGAAACTTCAAAAATTCATTCCTCCCTTGTCATAACTCCAAAAATTATGAAACTTATTTCTAAAATTTTGTAAGTTCAAGATCTTGCTAATGGCATAGGTCTTGATTAATTTGAAGTTCATTTGTTGTTCTTTATTATTTATTTGCTCTCTTTGCTTGTTTGTGCCTTTTTCCCGTACGATCGTCCGATTAGGACTCAAAGACGCGAAGGACCTCCAAGTTGATCAAGCACAAGAGTATCAAGATCCTCTTACCTATATCCAAGACGAGTCAATACTTTGATCATATTGATCCTACATTTTATGCAAATTATATTTATTTAAATTAACCAAAATTGCATGCTTTAATTCTTTAATCAAATGTATGTTAAAGCTTAAGGTAGTTAAATACCCATTTGCTGATTAATTAATTAATATGCCATCCACGACAAATTGAATCCATTGTTCCTTGTCACCTTAGTAAATATATGGTAATACTAGCTATAGGTTGTACTTAAGCGACATGCTAGTCTTGTTTAAGTACTGGTTTATTAAAATACCCCAAACATCATTCTTCAAACATGAAATAATTTGGACAGTCATTGGTGGTCCATTGACTGATAGGAATGGTTGAATTGGTGGATTTTACTCCTCAAAAACCCTAATTGCTAATACCACATCGTATGCGGATGGAGGCGGTGGGTGCTCTGGGAGCACGAGAATGGTTGGATTGTGGAAAGAACCGCCCGGATGGATTAAGGACCTAATCTTGTCACGACCTCCCGTGTTAAACAAGTACAACCACAAGTTTGCAAAGTGCAACTTGGCTTAGTAAAATTATTAAACCCTGAATGTGTCTCACACGGTGGAAAAAGGGAAACACGCAAGCTTGGGTTCATCTAGCTTGAATGGGACATCAAACAAGGTGAAGTTGTCACCTGCGCTAGATGTTGTGGGTGTCGTTTCCCAGCTGCGCTTAGACGTTGTGGTGAACATCCGTGCAGCGTATAGGCATAACGCCATATGAGTGAGATGACGGAAAGGGCAAGGTAGTTTGAGCAGTTCTTGTGATTTGTCGCTCAACTACATGACTAAGGAATCATGTAGGGTAACGAGTATGACTATCTCTTGTGGGTGTAGTGTACAACCTCTGCAGAGTCTAAACTGTTTAAACAGTCGTGCCTACGGTCAAAGGCGGACATGTGAAAGCATCTAGGCCCCTAAAAATTGTTTTGGTAATTAATGACAATATGTGAATATGGGATTAACGTATTTATTGAGTATGTACAAGGTTAAGTCCCATTGGCGCTCTTGATGACCGGGAATTGCACGCGAAAGGTTTACATGAAGATCTTTTTGGCTCAAAGGCAAGGTACAATAGTCTAGGATCTTTTCATTTTACCAGTCTTAGGTGAATTGGTTGGAAGACTGGGTTATAGGGTAGACAGCCGTACTATAAAGAGGGTGCAAGAATTGAGTACCTTGAAAGTGAATGATGCCACAACTGCTCAAATCTTATTGGTTTAATCTTGGATTTGTTTTGGCTTTGCCTCAATTTAAATTTGCTGAATTTCTTTGGAGGCAGATCGACCGACGTTACTGGCCGGGATCGACGATTGTTTACCAAAACAAATGTCAAAGATTTTCGAAAGGAGGTGTTATTTTACGATTTTCTTTGAATTCCATTTGGTCCGGCTAACCGACGGCCATTGGCGGATTGACCGCACCCCCGGGTCTTGGACGCGGTCAACATTTTCCAGAGAAGGTTTTCAGTTGAAATTTGCGGTAGGACTAACGCGGTATATGTGCGGATCGATCACACCCCCGGGTCTTGGATGCAGTCAGCATTTTCCAGACAGTCTCCAAAACATTTTCCATTTTTACAGAGGCGGACTAACGCATGTTTACTCATGGCCGACCGACCTCAGAACGGCTATTTTTCAGTGCATTTAATGCGTTACAGTCGACCGTTATAAGCGGCGGATCGACCCGCAGTGCTGCTGGTCGATCCACTCCATGAAAATTTGGGAATTTCTTGTCCAACGGCTAGTGCAGTGGGTGAAGGCTATAAATACCTCACCCACTGCAACTAGAAATGTTGTTGAGCCTCATTTAACATCTCTTGAGCCCTTTGCATTGTTTCCTACTCATTGAGAGCATTCATTTCCATTTGCAAAGGTAGTTGAGGATTTTCCAAGAGCATTTATTGAGTTTGATCATTGTGGCATTGGAGCGCTTTCAAGTGAAGAATTCTTGCTCTATTACTCTTGGAGATTGCCGTCTCCTAGACGGTTTGGAGTTTGGTTCGGTGATCTTCTCAAAGGAGATTGTGAGAAGGCCCTGCATTTGTGAAGGTTGGAGCTTGCCTATCCTGAGAGGAGAAGAGCTACCACTAGTGATCGAGGAGGCTTAATTAGTGGAGCCGGCTTGAGTTGATCAAGCTTCCTCAACGTGGATTAGTGAAGACCGGTAAGTCTTCGATACCATGGGAAAAACTTCCTTGTGTTATTGTGGTTATTTCTAGTCTTTACATTTCCGCATTCATACTTCTAGCTTATTTATTGTGATAATTGCTTAGCTAGAATTATATCTCGTTTAGACTAAGTTAATATTTGGCTAAAATTGTTAGATTGTCGAAAAGTTTAAAAACCTCCTATTCACCCCCCTCTAGTCAGTTATCCTTGATCCTACAACATGGAAATCTTAACTTGAGTTAGTTCTATTTTAAACTTTGTGGGTGGTATGGAAAATGTGGAAGGGCTCACCTAGCCCTGTGTTGGATTTTACCTGAGTCATCGAGCTCAGCGGTGGTAGTAATTGGAGGCCGCTCCAATAAAAAAGATGCATAAGGTAGAGTTCCGCCAGAGGGAACCTCTACTGAAATAAAAGAACCTGAGCCATCTTTGCTAAGCCTTGCATGTATATTATTGCATTGTGTGTTGGCTCGCGAGCATGAAAGTTGTGCTCATTCTCGCCCTCCCCCAAAACCTCGTAGTAGGAATCACAGAAGGCTCGCGTGCAGGATCCGAAGGCCGGAGGCCTAGGAATTGATGAAGCATAGTTTAGTCTTTAGTTGTTCTAGTCTCGCCTCAGTCTAGTTGACTCCGTTGGTACTTGCGTGCATCCTATATTATCTGGGTCTTTCGGTAATATCAGACGCACACGGGTTTCCCCAGTTGCTTGCCTGTGGAGAGATGTGCTCTACCCCTTTTGCTTCCTTTGTCGCTTTCGCTTTTGTAATTTAATCCTTGGTCTGTTCGGCCCCTTTTGTAAAACCTGACCCGATGCGGTCTATGTAAACTCTGATGTGTTAATTAATGAATGGTATGGTTTTATCTACGCCATGTATGGATTGATTCACTGATGTGTCTGTGAGTGCTAGCTACTGATCCAGGGAATAGCACAGTGTTTTCACAGATTATTTGGATTCTTAGAATACGAGTCCGACAGAACTGGTATCATAGCATACGACTGTAGGAGCCTTAGCTAGACTGGTCGAGCCTAAGGACTTGTGTCTTATTTCCAAAAACTAAGGAAAGTTTTGAGCAAAATATAGTGTATTTATTGCTCTTACTCATCTCTCTTAGTTCTTTACTTACCTCCTTTTTGTGAGTCTACTCCGTTGCTGGCTCTCTCTTTTGTTTTAAAATCCTAGATGACCGTATCGTCGTCCGATGGCTGGTGGGATTTCTTCCCTCACAGCTAGAACGACGATGGGTTTGTCAACATCCCCCACAAAATCAAGCAGTATCTTGGGTCGCCACCAGCCCATCTTCAGAGGCCGGAAGCCCTAGATTCTAGATCAAGAGTCTCATTCCATGGAGGTTGAGTTCATTGCTCACACCTTATGGACCAAGCATCTCAGGAGCCGCTATTCTAATGCTGTTCAGAACATAGCGTGCTTCGCCTCGACTCATTTGTGCCAGATGCACGAGGATCTCTTATTCAGGTCGCCTTTCCGTTCCTTCCCATCTCTCCAGGAGGGAGAACGCTACCCGAAGCTCTTCAACATCAGGAGAAGAACACCATCATTGCAGTAGCCGCCGTGATTCAAGCTCCAACACCAAGATCAGTCGTTATCTCCCGCAACCCGACACCGGATCGACCACTATGACCCAGAGGAACCACACTAGGATGACTACGCACAAGAGCGTACAACGCCTCAGTTCGTCGCCCGTCATCAACCTTGAAGAGTCCAGCCGTGGACGCAATCTCAGCCGTTCCCGCTCCTGTTCTCACTCGCTGAGTTTCGGCCAGAGTCGTTCTCGCTCCCGCTCCCGCTCCCGCTCCTAGGGCAACTACACCGTTTGTGGTAGCCTGTACCCCCCTGTTGGAGTAGTCAGGATTAGTCTAGATTAGCTAGTAGTGCTTGCTAGGCAGTCCTTTGTTGCAAGCACTTTCTGTTTTCTTCTTTTGTAGACATTGTGTTTGTATCTTGTGTCGTGGCTTAGCATGACCTATATGATGTGCTTCAGGAGTCATGTAACACCTAACCCCTTAATATAATGTAGCCACTCTAGGCTTTGTATTGCACTTGATTCTTTCTCCTCGTTGGTTTGAAGTTCTTTCATAAGCTCTAGAGGGCCAGTAAACCCTCATATAACTCATCTAGTTCTAAGCTGAGTTGTTCCCTCCGATTGAACCCAAGAGAGCAGCCGTCCAAGTCTTCCTCCCTTGTTCTCTCTCGTCTAGCATGCTTTTCCCTCTCGCCTATCTCAGCCATTCCCGCTCCTGTTCTCGCTCGCCGAGTTTTGGCCATAGTCGTTCTCGCTCCCACTCCCAGGGCAACTGCACCATTTGTGGTAGCCTGTACCCCCCTGTTGGAGTAGTCAGGATTAGTCTAGATTAGCCAGCAGTGCTTGCTACGCAGTCCTTTGTTGCAAGCACTTTATGTTTCTTCTTTTGTAGACGTTGTGTTTGTATCTTGTGTCGTGACTTGGCATGGCCTATATGATGTGCTTCAGGAGTCATGTAACACCTAACCCCTTAATATATTGCAGCCACTCTAGGCTTTGTATTGCACTTGATTCTTTCTCCTCGTTGGTTTGAAGTTCTTTCATAAGCTCTAGAGGGCCAGTAAACCCTCATATAACTCATCTAGTTCTAAGCTGAGTTGTTCCCTCCGATGGAACCCAAGAGAGCAGCCGTCCAAGTCTTCCTCCCTTGTTCTCTCTCGTCTAGCATGCTTTTCCCTCTCGCCTATCATGCTTTCTTCCTCTCATCTATGAAACCTATGAAGAGTTGTTGAAGATTGTTCAAAGGGGTAAATCGCATGGAAGCTACTCTTGTTAGATTTAACTACTATGTCGGATGCCAAGCTAGATAGCTTCAGGAAATCATTGATAGGACTGATTTTGGGAATTGAGAATTTTTAAGATTACCGATGTTATAAGAAGTCCTGTGAACACAGATTATGAATGATTTAAAAGACAGCAGACTGGTGGATTATATAGATTATGGAGAAATAAGATGATCACGGAGGAAAATTTTGATTGATCAAGAAGAATATAGGAATATGAATTACCAATTTGATTATTAGGAGAAATTGGATTTTCATCGAATCTTAAGTTGATTATGATGTTGGTTGGAAACTTGGAATTAAGATATGTAAAGGCGAAAGTAGAATGTGAAGAAAATTGGATTTTTGTATTGATTCATGATATAATTTTGGAAGAGTTAGTTGAATCTTGATTGGATTATAGAAATATAATGGTGGAAATCGGATTATAGAAATATAATTGTTGGATGTTAGGTTATGGAAATGTATTACGATTGGATTTTGATTAAAGAATTACATAATTATTGAAGATTGGATTCTATGATTACCAAATCATGATATTGATTTTGGTAGAGTGGACTGGATCAAGAAGTATGGAATTAATTGTGTATGTTGGTAACATTGGAATTAATTGGATATGATTGAATAGAGAAATTGGGATTTAAAAGAAATTTGGTTGGATTATAGGGGTATGTCCCGATCAGATTATAAAAGTATATAATTGCAGGATATTGGATTATACAAACATACGATTGCTAGATATGAGAATATATGATTGAAGGATATCTTACTGGCATTGGAGTTAGTCCAAATAATTGTTGAGGGATATCTTACTGATAATGGAATTGGACTAACTAATTGTTGGATAGATGGTGATAAAATAATTTGGCGGATTAAATTTGAATTTATGGATTATAAGCAGTCCTTTTGGAAGGATCTATAATAAAGATAATGGATTTATCTAAAGACATTCTGGAGGATTGCAATTGATAAATATGCTTGAGGAATTAAATGAATGATGTCGTAAGTTTAGTCAAGAATTTTGGAAGAAGCATTTGCGCGATTATAATCCTTGGAGAATTTTGTTCCAAAAAGGGATAGAATGAAATTTAGCATGATCTTGGAGTTTATCGGATTAAGAAGATGCGATTATTACTACTAGATTTTGTGGATTAATGAAATAAAGAAATCATGAAATCAAAGTGGTGAATCTATTGGATTGGCGGGAGAAAGGTTTGGGAATTATGTTATCATATCAATAAAATATGAGATTTATTAAATGATTGGACGTTCTTCTAATTGGGTGACCATATGCTATGCTGGAATGGTGGACTTCAATAGTAGTGAGACTTGGATCCAAAGAATTTGAAAGACAAGAATGATAGCTTTTAGTTGGCACTCCAAAGACATGGTTGTAAACCGGCCGATTGGCATCAGTTTACCAAGTTGCAGCGCACAACCGGATAGCTCATCTTCATTGTTTCAACTGTGGAAAAAGAGGATATTTTGCCAACAAGTGCCCTCAACAAGTCACCCCAAAGAAGTACAAGTTGAGAGCCACACCCGCTCGATGCAAGACTTCAACTCCAAGCAAAAGTCATCAGACTTCGCAAGCACCTAGAGATGCTTCAATACCAAGTCAGCGGACGTGTGGACTATGCCATCGCCACGAGACCCAAGCGACCAGAATACTAAGAGGTACGTTCTCTCTGGCTCGAATCTCGGGTCGAGATTCCGCTCAAGGTGGGTGGCATTTGTAACGTCCGTTTTGAACGGCTAATAGTGTTTACTTTTCGTTTTCGTTCTTCAGATTTCAAAATTATCAAACTAATTGCGAAAATTCCTTTCTCCTCTTAGCTCAGTTTGTGTTTCAAACCTTTTACGAATCTTCGAATTCAAAATTGATTTGAATTTCCTCTTTGCAAATTGGGCCCTTCTCATTTTGCTTCCTTTCTTTTCTCTTCGGTTGTGTTTCAAATGTAATGTCCTTAACATTTGAAATTCAAATTTCCGGTTGGAGTTTCTCCTCTCTTTTGAATTCCCGGCCATTTCGAGTTGGGCCTCCTTTTCTTTCGGGCTCAGTCCATCTTGTTTTGGGCCAAGCCCATTTTCCTTGTCCGGCCCCTTCCTTCTTTTCGGCCTGCCCCGGCCCAAGCTACCTCTGGCCTTCTCCTTTCTTTTGGCTCAGGCTCGGTGCCTTCGCCATTCCCTTCCTACCGAGCCAGCACCCAGTTGCCCCCCTTCCTGTGGTCAAGCCGCCATGGCACCTCCCTCTCTCCCTCGTGCTTCCTCTGACAAAGAAGCTCTCCCCACGCCATCACCGCCGCCCACGAGCCCTCTACGACGCCAACAACTCCCTTGTGTGCGTCTGCCGCCACCAACTCCCCTAGCCGCAATGACTCTGGAGCCTCCACTTCGCCCAGTCTTCTCTGCCATGCGCCACCATGGTGTCACGCCATCCTCGCTCGACCGTTGAAGCCGGTCCGAAAGCCTTGCGCCCTCGTCAACCTTCCCCCAAAGTCTTGCGCCCCCCCGGTCTGTCTTGTCAGCCGTGCCCGCACCATGGCATCACCACTGTCCTTGCCGCTTCGAAGCTCCCAGTCCGAGCCTTGCGCTGCGTGGCACTGCCGCTGCGTCTGTTAGCCGTCGCCTGTGTCTTCACCTCATGCTGTGCTTCCCTCTGCCGCCACCCACTCCTGTGCAGCGTCACCTCCACACGTAGGCGCCCATGCTGGTCGCCTCCTCGGGACCGCGTGGCCACCACACCGCCAACGGCTCCAAGCCTCCTCTCTTGGCCTATAGAGCCCCTCCTGTGCTTCCACATCTCCCCCACGCCGCCCCCGAGCTCCAGTAAGCCCACCAAGTAGAACCGCCACCACACTCCCTTCTTGGCCCGTTGCCGCCACCATTCCATTCTACGCCCGATGGCGCCCTCACCACAAGCAGCCCAACCTTTCGAGCCTCAGGGCCCAAGGATCCCATCCCTCTCCTCCCTGCTCCTTCCACGTCACCAAATCGTGCCGCCGCCGTGCCTCCTTCCCCTCCATCCATGGCCAGCGCCCGTCAGCCAATCCAGCCACCCCTAGGCCACTGGGTCATCCCACCGCTTCCTTTACGTCAAGCTAGATTGGTGCATCGTCTTGCATTGTCGACGATCGAGTCGCCGATATTACGAAATAAAAAAGAGGAAAATGATGTGGAGTAACCTGGAAGAGAATGGGGGCTGCTCTTTATTAATATGAACTGGGATTACAAGACCTGACTAGGGACTATCTCTAATTACACCAAAATGTATTGAATGCTACTGCTTTGGCTTCTGAGTTGCCTTGATTTGTGTGTCTTCTATTGTTTGTTCGTTGTCTGTCGTCTGTCCCTCCGTCTTCTGCGTTCCACCATTAAATAACTCTCGAAGAGGCGGCAGTTACTCCTGGAGAAGGTGTCCCTGATGAAACGTTACAACTGGTCGAAGGTTTAGGGTAGTTAACAATGTGTTAACTACCTTGTGGTTAAGTACTTGTGAGAAGCTTAACCGTAAGGCGGTTTATTGTCAGTTTCTTGTATATCATCGCATGGTATGAAACGTTCAGCACGTGTTCTATTCATCATACGGGTGCCAGTTCATAGCTTTTCCGAGCAGCTACCTGGTCGAAGCCTAGTTCGACCAGGGTACCCATCGTGTAACCTTTGGAATCCTTACGACCGGTGAGGTCGTTAGCCTTAGGGGTTACGACCATGAAGACGTATGGTCTTTTATGTATTAAATTAATACATAGATGTTTTAATCCTCGTCAGCTAGCCCCCGAACTTTAAATGAACAGGTCGTGTGAACACCTTCTTCCGATGAATTTGTATCGGACAGACTCCCATTTAATGCCGTGACATTCGAGGTGGCTTGTGTTCATTTTAAAGTTGAGAACTTGCCTTGGGGACTGAAGAGTTCCTTTATGCATTAGGCGAAAAAGAAGCTTTTTGCCGTTCGGACTTTATGGATAACCTCCGATCATAATTTAAAGATCCGAGGCTATAAAATCCCCATCGCTAGACCTTTTGGAGTTTTTATGCTCCCAGATCCCCTTTCTGATTTCCTTTGCCGAGAAAAAAAATCTTTAGTCCTCTTTTCTTGTTCTTCCAATCACAAAATCTCCTACATCCACTACTCATCCTTGAGGATTTTCATCATGTCGGAGAAAATCACGAAGTGGTTGCCTTCGGAATTGAGCAAGAAAAAACTTGAAGTGTTGGAGAGGATTGGGATGCTCCCAGACAAAAATTTGATCAGATGGAGACCGGCATTTGGAGAGCATTTTCCAAGCTGCGAAGATGAGGAAATCCCTGTTTTCCTCGCCTACATCGAATGCGGGCTAAGATTGCCAGTACACAAATTCCTTCTCCGTGTTCTTGAGTTCTACGGGGTGGAATTGGTGAATTTGGCTCCAAACTCCATCGCCAACATCAGCATCTTCACATATTTGTGTGAAGCATACACAGGAGTGCCTCAGAGTTTGAGGCTCTTGGTATTTCTACCGAATGGTGATGGGGAAAACCATGGATACTCCCGGAGAATGTACATTGCGCCTTCCTGACGGAAGGCCAATGAAACACATTCATATGTACTCGAAGTCCTCGTGGTCGTCATGGAAGAAGAACTGGTTTTACATGG
Source organism: Phyllostachys edulis (assembly GCA_036346405.1). NCBI lineage: Eukaryota > Viridiplantae > Streptophyta > Magnoliopsida > Poales > Poaceae > Phyllostachys > Phyllostachys edulis. The sequence goes on along the minus strand of JAYEVD010000331.1, from coordinate 26,187 downwards.
CGGTTCGAGGATGATGGCCTCTACTTGGCGGGATGAGAGCGAATGAAAATCTCAAGTGGAGGAAGATCGTGGAGAAGACAGGGGTGGTCGGACGATGGGTGGATGCCATCTACGACCTGCGGAGTCAAGGGCTTGACCTCTTGGCATGTGGTGAGGGACTTCACCAAGCGCCAGATTAGTCCTTGAAGCTTCGGACTCACTCCCTGATTTGGTCCATTGGTCGTGATGAAGCTATCTAAGGAGGTGGTAAGTCTTTGAGATAAACTCCGACCAGTATTTTCATTTGATTAATGTACTACCTTAAACCTATTCATGTTTTGTTTTCTCCTTCTCTTTTAAAGCTCTTTCCCGAGAAAATTAGAAAACGGATCGAGTGATCGATCGTGTAGGGAGCTTGGAGAAAAATTTGGATTCCACGAGATCTTGGCCATAGTTTACTTGAAGAGAGTAACAAGGCTTAAGGTAAACAATAAAAAATTTCTTTTATCATGCATACATATTCTCGGTCAGATTTTTATCATGTTCTATTTACGTAGTTGGTCGGGTTGCGAATCGCACAAACCGGTGAGGCTAAACATCCCACCGTTGTTCCGACCGATTAGTGCCCCGATGCCTTTGGAAGAAGATGAATCTCCGAGTAATAGAACATTTCAGAGGAATATATATATATATAGTTTAGATAAAAGATTTCATCACCTAACCAAATTCGTTTATTGGTTCAGGTGGAGAAGGTTGAAGGCCAGTGGTGTGCAACTGCGGAGGCCGCTAACCCTAGACTGGTCGTTGACGACCGGACAGTTGTTACTGAAACAACTAGTCTGGAGGCTAGTGAAACCACTCCGTCCGACCAGATGGTCAAGGACGTAATCCTTGACGAGCTGATCGAGGGCATTGCTTCCGACATCTTGTTGGATGATGCAGCAGTTCGGCCAATCCTCAGAAGAAAAGAAAAGGAAGGGTGACAATACAGATTTTACTCTTTCGCGCTTTAAAGTCAAATCTCGGAAATTAACTAGGTATGCTTAAATGAAAGTGGTCGTATAAGCGCATACCTCTAATAATTTCTTGATGATTTGATGTTTTTTTGAACTTCCTTTCTTTGCTTTGTATAGGTCCTCTGGTGTTCCTGTTGTTTCCGACCAAACTCCTTCTGAGGACCAGATACTTGTGGAGGTCCATGAGCAGACCATTTCTCAGGACAGAATTCCTGAGAAAATAGGGGTCGGAGAAGCCCCCGAGCAGGCGTCAGGGCCAACGGTCGAGTTGGAACCACTAGTGGTTCTAACTCCTTCTGCGGAGGTAGATGCCCCTAAAGGCCCTCAACAGGTTCCGACCATTATTGGTAATTCTCCTCAACCTGACAAGTTCCCTTTTCACCCCCCAATTCATCGAGGATAAGGAGCTTGACGAGGCATGGGGAAAAATATCGGATCATCAAATCAAAATGCATCATGATTCAATATTTGGCGGATATAATGATTTGGCGATCCGGGTAAGTATCTCGACCAGTTTAATAGTCTCTCCTAAAAATCTTTTATAGAGAATTTTTAAAGAGGAAAATGCTATTTGAGCGACACATGGTCGAGAATTTCTGTCGTGGTCGGAGGATCCACCCCGGTGATTAAAGACTTGGGCGAAACACTCAATTAGAAAGTAAAACTTTCCCCTTAGCTTTTTCTTTCTTCAACGCCTTGCCCTTTGCTAATTATTCTCCTTATTGTATTTGATAGATTTGGAGAAAATAAAAGAAGAGATCCGGTGAAAAAAGCCAAAGACAACTCTGCTTGAAGAAGAAATCAAAGCTAAGGACCGGTCGATCGCCGAAGCGACGACCAGCAAGGAAGAACTTAACAAGAAAATTGAAGGTAATATGTCGTAAACTTGACTTATTATCTTCCTCCAATTATTTTTGTGCTTATCACCTGTTTTACTCTTGCAGAGCAAAAATAAGTTTTGGGCAGAGTAGAAAAGACTCTGAAATTTGAGCAAGACAAGGAGGCGGCTCTCGTTCAAAGTCTAGATGAAAAGACTCTATTTTTGAACAAGATGATCTTTGATATGGGATCAGGATCAAGCCTGCCTGCTTTAAGAGATCTAGTAGAGAAAATGAACTACTTGGGTCAACTTCTAGAGGATCTTAATACTTTGCTCAAAACTACTCGGAAGAACTATGCCTGAGCCATGAAAACAAAGCGTTGCTAGTGGAGTTAGTTTTGCTTTGGCAAAAGCGAAAGCTTCAAACCCTCCATTGATCTCCAAGTTGTTGAAGATGATTTCAATCGCCCACTTTGAGGCGACCAAGTTCATGGAAGAACTCAAGCCACTCGGAGATAAAGTTGTAGAGGAGATGGAGGTCTGATCTCCATCAAGCAGTAATTAGTCTAGGAATATTTCTAGAGTAGGCTCCTGCAAAAGAATGTAAAAAATATTGAATATGTATAAAACTTACCTTTTATGTCATTAACAATGCATTTGTTTATCCTGCTTGACTCTCTTTTTTAAAAATTCTCATACACTTCCTAGTTCTCGAACGCTTTATAGTAGAAGAACTTTACTATACAAGCAAGTAGCCAAGAAAGAGAATGAAAGTCGAAACCATTGTTTTGAAGGTATGTGCCGATATGAAGTCAAAATGATCGTAGTAATACTAGGAAATCATTGTGTGGAGTCGTTCGGACCTTCTACGGTTTCTTCTAAATCCAGCAGTGAGACCCATGGTCGATCGGCCCATGGATCTGGAGCGTCCCGTGGCAAGGGCCGATTACGAGGACTTCGCGAACTTACAGGAGCAGTAGTACTGCCGGAGTTGAATAAGCGGTAGTACCTAAATTTGGTAATACTTGTTGTTTTAATAACGGTAGTACCGCTTTATTTTCCTTTGAGAAAGAGGTTACGACATACCTTGTTTGCTCTTTTAAGTGGTGCGGTAGTACCATTTGATTTTCTTGATAATCTGCTTTATAGAGTAACTCTACGTTGTGTGTTTGGCGGTATGGAAAAACGAGAACACTTGTTTTTCTTGGACATTGCATTTCTTCTTTGGCGGTATGACGGCGTCATACTGGCGGTAGTACGCTTAGTTTTTCAGAAAGAGAATCTCGACATGAGCAGTTAAATGAAAATCGGATGGTGCAGGTCTTGGGCAGGCGGTGGTGGCGATGATTCCGTAACCCAGGCGGCGGTAGTCGCATATAACGGTATGACCCGAGAGTTGCGGCATGGTTTTTCGAGCGATGTTTTGGAAGTTTTGAAGTTCTTGAGAATCGGTAGTACTGGGGTGTGTTTGGGCCAGTACTGACTGGCGTGTCTTGATAATCTGGGACCTACAATGGCGGTAGTCTGGATTGTACTCTGGAAAGGCTGTGGATTACGGGGAATTATTTGCGGTTTGTTGAATCGTAAGCTATATCTTGTTGCATGATGCATGATAGTGTTTATGGGTGTGAGTGAGCTAATGGATGGTCAAGTTGGAGAACTTGTGCCAAGATTTGGGGTTTCTTTGATCTTTGCATGTGCGGAGTTGAGGCGTGAGGGCGAATCTGTCGGTTGGCAGGATTGACTCGGACTAGGATGAGGAATCTGAGGTCTTGGAAGTCGTGGATGTCAAGAGGTGATTTGGATCCTTATTTGGAGCGCGTGGAGATAAAGGGGATCACGTTTAAGCTACGGGAGGTGGTGTCCTAGGGCTTCTGACGTGAGAGAATTGGAAAGACAGATTTGGAAGGAGTTCCAAATCTGGTTGGTTGAGTTAGAATCCGTATTGGTGTCGTGTTGGACATGGATAGAACTCTGGGCTATAAGAGAAGGCGATAGAGTGCGGCACTGGAGGATTTTTTTAGGGTTCGATGCTTTTCTTTGGGTTTTGGTACGTAGCTTTCTTGTTGTTTATGCTACGGTTGTAAGGTCCCTTGAATTAGGGTTTTGAGTGGTGCTTGCTAAGCTCTCTGTGCACAAATCAAATTTGATATATAAAGTTGATTCGTTCTACTTTGATTCTTGATTTGATGTTCTTCTGTACTTTTGAGGAGGTCTCGGTTGTGAAGTTTTCAAGTCAGCAGAGAAGTTGTTGGAATTCTTGATAACAAGAAGAAGTTAAAATTTGAGGGTCAATTATTTGCAATCATTCAACCCCCCCGATTGTCATTCGATCCTCTGACTTAGATCTGAAACCATATAACATATTTAGGTGAAGCGTGTTCAAGCTCTCTATCCGGTAGTCGCGAGGATCGTGAAAAAAAACCGTCACTAGGATGCTCCTTCGATTGGGCGGGACCACGTCTGCGAAAAAGGAGAGATTTCGACTAGGAGGCTTTTCGTGTCCCGACCGATAGCAGAGACAAAAGCGAGCGAAATCTTGAAATAATGAAATATAATCTTCATAATCTTAGGCATATCATTGATTATGGAAAGTTATTTGTATGATGCTCGATTACTCATATATTTCCTTAAGAAAAGGGTTTTGTCGTAGCGTGGAAAAATGCTCACGACTAGGACCAATCTGGCGAATGACATAGAAGTCGTTGCCATAGAAATGTGAAGATCCTTTGAAAGGATATCGGAGAAAAATTATCTTCTGCGACCGGTTTAAATTAACAATCATGAACGACCAGCCTATAGGTATATATATATATATATAAGCAAGGTTACTTATGTTTTAAAGAATAAATGTATTTATTGAAATTGAAAGAATTGAAAGAAACTAAACAATAATTAAACATAGAACTTACGCAATTGATCAATGTTCCAAGAATTTGACAAAATTTGCCCATCGAGACATAGCTAGTAAATCACGGAACACGGTCGGGTAATTTCGACCCACAGTGTAAGACCTTCCAGGCAGAAAGTTTATTGCGATTTGCTTGGTTACGAATTTTTTGAGAACGAGATCACCTCTGACAAAGGCTGCGAGTTGCACCTTACGACTATGGTACCCATGGCTTGTTGGTAGAGTCTTGTCGTCGTACAAGACTTGGTTTAAATCGTTCTTCAAGCAAATTGATATCGTCGAGTCTTCATTCATTACGTCGTTTTCGTTAAAGCGATCGATTGAAACGAAACCAATTTTGAGTTACGGAGGAAGCATGGCTTGACCCCATAAACCAAAAAGAATGGTGTTTCACGATCGCCCACGGTGATCGTGGTTCGAGCGGCCCATAATCTGAGGCGGAGTCCTTGAACCCAAGCTCGACCGTTTGATTAAGCGGTCAAATACTCGGCGTTTGATCCCTTGCATAATGATACCATTAGCTTCGCTCGGCTGCTCCATTGCTTTCGAGGATGAGCAGCGAAGCAAAATGAACTTTTACATCGAGTTCATCGCGAAATTCTTGAAATTATTGCTAGAAAGCTGGGCGCCATTATCTGCGATTATCTGTTGGGTACACCAAATCGTGTGATCATATTTTTCATGAGGAATCTCTTAGCGGCCTCGGTTGTTGTTTTGAACAACGGATCGGCCTTGATCCATTTTATAGCGTGTCAATCATGGCGAAAAGAATCAAAGCCGGGTGCTCTTGGAAAAGGTCCCGAGAATGTCGATCCCAGGTTGCAAAAGGCCAAGAAAGAGAATTGTTTGTAAGGCTTGTCGGGTGATGTACTTATCTGCTATAAGCCCGACATTGTATGCGCCGTCACAAGTCCTTTTGCATCATGATTGGCGGTTATTCAATAGTATCCTTGCAGAAGGCTTTCTGAGCCCGTGTTACGTAGGAATGATGTGCTCTGAGACTCCTTCATGGATTCGATTGACAACTTAATGCCATCCGTTTGAGATATGCATCTCATCAACACTCCATGAGATCCTCGTTTGTACAAGAATGCGTTCGATTAGAGTGTATGATTTGGCTTTTAGTGCTTGCTCACGATCGGCCTCTACATCATCTTCGGAATTATGTCATCTTGAAGATAATTGTAGATCGATGTCATCAATCTCTACCTTGATCGTGTGGCACCAACCGTCAGCGACACTGGAGCATCCATGTTCCTTTGATCGGTTTGTTCGACACTGTAAAGAATCATGTATGTTCTCGGAAGGCTCGACTCTAGAGGGTGAATCGAGTTGCTCGAGAAAAACTCCGGGCGGGACGGTTGTCCTCGTGGAGGCCATCCGTGCCAACTGGTCTGCCAGAAAGTTTTCCTTTCTAGGAATATGTTGGATCTGAAAACCGAAGAAGTGCTTTTCGAGTTTCAGTACTTCCGCGAGATAAGTTGACATCTTGGTACTCGAGCATTGATACTCTTTCCCTACTTGATTAAGCTACTAGTAGAGAATCTCCTTTCACTAATGTCTGCGAATCGAGCGAGCAATTTGCTCGAGTCTTACCGATAAACCTTCATATTACGCCACATTATTTGTGGCGGGAAACTTTAGCTGGATGGCGTACTTGATGTGTTACGCCCGATGAGGATATCGAGGATCACTCCGACCCCGACCCTTTTAACATCAAGAACCGTCAAAGTACATTGTCCACTCCTCGTGGTGTTACGTACTCGGGCCCTTGGGTGGGTTCGAGGGTTTATCCATTCGTGATATGAATTACGCTCTTGCACAGGACTTTATTGCTATTCGTGAAATGAAATGGAGGTCAACGCCCTAGCTCAACCGCCCATTTTGCTATTAAATCTGATGATTCCTGTTTCCAAGGACTTGACCAAGGGATATCCGATCGATACGACCACCTTGTGGGCACGAAAGTAGTGCCTTAGCTTCCTTGAAAACATAAGGAGACCATAGTGCAACTTTTGTACTGTGGGTATCTTTCCTTTAGTCCATGTAAGACTTAAACTACGTAATAAAGCTGGTGGTTGGATGTTATCCTTTTCTCACGACCGATTACACAGCTTCTTGTTTGTGGTGTTCTTGCCGCATACATTAGCAGTGTTTCTCCGGTCTCGGAGACTAAAACCGAGCACTTGTAAGGTACTTTTAAGTTCTTCAAAGGCATCGTTTGCCTCTCTAGTCCACTCGAAACTCCCATGTTTAGAAGAAGTTTAAAGAAAGGTAACCTTTTTTCTCCTAACCTTGCTATGAAACGACTTAATATGCCATATAGTTTGGTTAGTTTTGGACTTCCTTCTTCGGTGGTGGGAAGTCGCATCGATCGATGGATTGCTATATCTTTCTTTGGTTGCTTCAATACCTCTAGGTGAGACTAGGAAACCGAGCAATTTTCGGTGAAACTCGAACACACACTTTTTGGATTCAACTTGAGGTTATGCCTTCTCAAGTTGTTGAAAGTTTCTTATGAAATCGAGAGATGTGATTGCTAGCGTTGGTGGTCTTCTGACCGGATCGTCAACGTAAGCTTCTAGATTCCGACCTATTTGTGGACTAAAAGTTTTTGCATCAACCTTTGAAAAAGTTGCACCGCGTTTTTTGAGACCAAATGGCATCTTAACATAACAAGAAGTGCCATATAGAGTGATGAAGGAAGTTTTCTCCTCATCCTCTTTACACATACTAATCTGGTGGTACCACGAATACGCATCTAGAAAACTTAGTAATTAGCACCCGGAGGTGGAATCTACAGTTGATCAATGCGTGGAAGGAAAATCATCCTTCAAACAAGCTTTATTAAGATCTGTAAAAGTCGATACACATTAGCCATTTCCCATTATTCTTCCTAACCATTACGAGGGTTGGCGAGCCCGAGGGTGGTTGACTTCACGGATGAACCCGCCTTGAGAAGCTTGTCAATCTCTGTTGGATTGCCTCCTTCGGTCGGTGCAAAGCGCATACAACACACCTTGTCGGTTTCTTATCGGTGGAGAGCTAGCACATGCTCGATCACCTCTGGGGACTCGGGCATATCGGACGCTTGCTAGGCGAATCGTCTGATTTGCTCGGAGGAAGGAGGTGAGCAACTCTTCCTATTTAGGATCGAGTCTTGCTCAGACCGAACCTTGCGAGCAGTGGGCGGCATCTTGGCCCGGTAGTGACTTAATGTTGTCAGGAGAAGCGCCTTTGTCAAGTGATACCTCTTTTGGTAGTCGGAGGGTTTGGGTGTCACCTTCGGTCTCGAGTGCTTGGCTTTGCATGGTAGATGGATTAGCCTCTCACGGTGGGAAGTTCATCAACCGAGTTCAAAGGATTTTCGGTCACATACATAAGCCATTTTCGATCTCCCGAATAGTGATGACTCCTTTGGCCCGGCATTTTCAAACTTTGATAACCGTAATGCGTAGCTATCAAGAACTTTGCTAATCTTTGATCGACCAAGAATTCCGTTGTATCTTGATTCAAAGTTTACCACATCAAAGCGAAATTTTTTCCGTTCGAAAGTTATCGGGCCTTAGAACATAATCGGTAAGAAACTTGCCCTATCGGCTTAGCGGTGGAGCAGGGAACTATGCCATGAAAAGCATATTTCCTTTGGTTTCACCTTTGACATCAGGGACACGCATTTCTTCTAAAGCTCCATAAATAATATATTCAAAGAACTACCTCCATCTACTAAGACTCGATTAACCCTACAATTATTAATGGTTGGTTCAACAACAATAGGGAACCTACTGGTCAAGTCGAAGGAATGGGGCGATCGTCTTTCTTTGAAGAAATGCGATGTCCAGAGCCACTTGATTGCTTGATAATGCTCGGAGATTCGACGAGTTGACCTCCGCTCCATGGCCTTGAGATGACATTTGGATTCATATGAAGAAGATCCTCCAAAAATCATGTTGATTGTGTGTTGGGGATCACGATACTCCATCTCTTCGTCGCCATCCTTGTCCTTTTTGGAGCTCGTTTCTCCGGTTCTTGTATCGCAGAAATGGTCCTTCGCTGTAAAATAATCTTCCGGTTTCTTTTGCGGACTTCGAAGTCGTCGTAGATCATGCCACACTTTGGCTTTGGTGAAGTGGGCACCACTTCTTCTTTTACTGAATCCTCGTAGGAGCTTTAGTCTTGCCTGCGAGGTGTAGTCCTTCTTACCCTTTATGAATTTATCGGGAATGGCTAGGACCTCCTTGTCGTCGAGACTGCGGTTCTTCTTGTTCTTGAGAGACTTCTTATTCTTTTCTCTCGGTTTGTCGGTAGAGTGAGAATCTTGTCTTCGATCAATGGCCGCACCACTCGATTGCTTCTTAGCGGTAGCATACTTATCGGCCATGTCAAAAAGCTCAGCGGTTGTTCTTGGAGGGTTCATTGCTATGTCCTCCGTAAATCGTCGATTTCTCGGAACTGTTTTGAAAGCCTGAATAACAGATGACTCTGCGACCTCGGGTATAGAATTGCGAACCTGGCTGAACCTCTTGATGTATTGACGTAGAGTCTCATCAGAGCCCTGCCGGATTCGGTGGAGATCATCCTCCTTCCCAGGGCGGTCATATGTACCTTGGAAATTTACAATTAGAAGGTCACAAAGTTGCTCCCAAGTATAGATCGATCCGACCGGTTGGTTCAATAACCACGACCGGGCAGACCCTTCGAGCATGGTGGGTAGATAGTTAGCCATCACATTTCGCATCGCCTGACTCACGATGGCGGTGGTATAGATTTGGAGAAATTCCAGCAGGATTTTGAGTTCCATTAAACTTGTCCAAATTGGCGGTCGGAACAGGTTGGAAATAGCATACGACTTGGAGCCACGCAAAGAAGGCTCGACAACCTATGATTGATTCATGGCGCCTTCTGCGGGAGGTGCGGATTATGTCGGTCGGGAGGCCGGTTCCTAAGGTTGGGCAGCTGGAGCTCGGTGTGCCAATCCGATTAAATGAAACGATAGTATGATGTCTTCGACCACCTACTTGATTCGAGACAATGCGGGAGATCGTCGGGTCCAGCGATGGTTCTTCTCGGCGTGATGGGGAGTGACTTCATGAAATAACCTTCTCCCTCGTGACTCCTTGGTGAGAATCGTCGAGGAGGCCTTGGTATCGGCTGTTCCCGAAACATAACCATCTTGTCCCTATTTGAGGGGGAGAGCGTTGGGATGAAGTCATAGTTTGACTCCTTGAAACCCTTTGTTCTGATGCGGCAAGTGCTTGTTGCATGAGTGCATTGGAGAAATCGGATACTTGACCCTGGTACGTACAAAACACAGGTTCCGCTAAAGTTGGATCGAATTATTTAACATATCTTGAACACGTCGCAAGTTTTATGCAGATTACGAAAGGTCTCGGGGGTTCAAACTAGTGCGTGAGTGTGTGCGCGAGACTGAACCCCAGGCCCTCGGATTTGATCTGTTCTATCAACTACTCTAGGTGGAGCAGCGCTAGGTTAATTAGTTGATTGGCGTCGATCGTTCCGTGGACTCCGGAAGTTGGTGCACGATGGCTCGGATCATCTCTAACAACATGTGATGGCGTGGTAGAGAATGTAGGGCCGTCAGAGGTATCTTGATTTTCATCTCCGATTCGCGTTGACTTGTGCCTCTAGCAGATCTTGATGAGCTTCCGCCGTAACTAATGGAGAGCTTCTCGATTATTACGCTAAGTTTCCAATAGTCGCGGTGGAAAATGAGCACCACGAGGTCTCCTCGGCTGATTAATCGTCTGCCGCGATCGTATCTTGGCGTGATCATCCCCGCAGCCTCACGACCGGCGGAGGCTTCATCGACAGATTACGGATGTCGGTTGACTCACGGAATTGCGAAGCCGTGGCGAGAATATCTTTCGACCATGATTTCATCGAGGGTATAGAGATTTTCGGTGGTGGTCTGAAATTTCTTCACTGTTTTCTTGGTCGGAAGGCCGGTGTGAAAGGTCCTGACATTCGAGTGATCGGAATGGTGCGCTTCGATTGCGCCAGCCGTAATGGTGGCGCATCCTCATCGGTCTGATCTCGCTAGCTATCGGCGGCGGACGTCGCGAGGCAGAGGAGGAAGAGAGGATGATCTGCCATTTTCCTCCATAGCACGAATGCATCCTTCCATATCGAGGTTGGCGTGGTTAAGCCAAGTCGAACTAATTCTCCTCATTCCAAACTCGGGCATATTAGCGTTAGCGATTGCGAGAACAGGTGAGGATTTGTATGGCGAAGAGTTTCTTGAAACTTCGTCTTCTTCCCCGCAGACGGCGCCAAGCGTAAACGATCGAATCGCCGATCTTCTGAAATTAAAAGAGAAAAATGGCGTGGAGTATCACGGAAGAGAATGAGAGTGCTCTTTATTAATATGAGCTGGGATTACAAGACTTGACTATGGACTATCTCCAATTACAGAGAGTATTGAATGCTCTTGCTTTGGCTTCGTGTTGCATTACATTTGTTATTTGTTGTGTGTGCGTGTCTCCTCGTCTTCTGCGTTTCACCATTAAATTACTCGAAGCGTGATTACTCTGGAGAAAGCGTTCTGATGAAACATTACAACTAGTCGAAGGTTTAAGGTAGTTAACAATGTGCTAACTACCTTGCGGTTAAATATTTGTGAGAATCTTAGCAGTAAGGTGGTTATCGTCGATGTTTTGTATATCATCGTGTGGTATGGAATGTTTTGCACATGTTCCATTCATCATCTTGTTAAGGGTGCTGTTCATAGTATTTCGAAGCGACTACGGGTGAAACCTAGTCCGACCGGAGTGCCCATCGTGTAACCTCTGGAATCCTTCACGACCGGATGAATTAGTTAGCCTAGGGAGTTCACGACCATGAAGGCGTATGGTCTTTTATGTATTTAAATTAATACATAGAGGTTTTAATCCTCGTCACTCCTATTCACCCCCTCTAGTCGGTTATCCTTGATCCTACAAGTGGTATCGAACTTGGTCTCTCATTAATTTAGACTTAAGCTGTCTAGAGAGAAAGGATGGCTAGTAAAGGGAATTGCTATAGGAAAGGCTCCTCTCTTTTATGGCTCTAATTATGCTTATTGAAAAATTAAAATGTCAATTTATTTAAAGGCAATGAGTCCAAGAATTTGGAAAATCGTAAATGAGGGTTACGTCATACCTCTTAATCCACTACTCCCGAACAGGCAAGAGGGCGTAATGCTCATTTAGATGCCCAACTATGAACGCGCTCTCTTTGGGCGCTTTGAGCGGGATGAGTTCAATAGAGTGAGCAACTTAGAAACCGCTCATGATATTTGGACCACCCTCTGGGAAATCCATGAGGAACATCCACGGTCAAAGAAGCCAAATTGCATAAACCGGATTAAATATGAGATATTCATAATGTTGCCTCATGAAAACATCAATGAGATGTATTCAAGACTCAATAACATTGTGAATGAGCTCAAAGGCCTTGGGACTAACCTTCTTGATGTTGATATTGTTACTTAAGATGCTTAGGGCACTTCAGGATAAATATGAGGCGTTGGTGGCGCTATTTTCAACTCACTGAGTTGCCCGAATGACACCAAGGCTCTTAGGCAATCTCATCACAAATGAGTTATTCAAGAAGGACAAGGAAGAGCTTTTGGAAACATCTTCCTCAAATAAGAATATTACCGGTTTTCAAAGCGAAGCGGAATCAAGTGATGATGAGGATGAAGAAGATGAATCCGATGAGAGTATGCACTCCTTGTGAGAAGAATGAAGAGGGTCATCTGACGCGCCAATAGAAGCTATAACCCGACAAGTTCAAGAAGGGCAATCCTTAAATGACAAGAAGAGATATAGCAACATTCGATTGCTATAATTGTGAAGAAAATGAGCACAGGCTTCCGTTGCCCGAAAGAAGGATGACAAGGGCAAGCCATTCAAGAAGAAGAATACAATAGCAATAAGAAACTCTTCAAGAAGCTTCACAAAGATGGCAAGCATAAAGCCCACATTGGAGAGTGAGATTCAAATGATGAGTCAAGCGACTCCGATTAGATGAGGAAGAGTCCCCAAGAAGAAGGGACTAGTCGTATCGCCATCAAAAAAGAAACTCGTCGTTATTCTCCTCTCTACTTGCCTTATGGCAAAAGGAGATAAGCTAAAATCCATTAATAGTGATGAACCAACTTATGATGAATTAATGGATGTGCTTGATGAATTAAGTGAATATCTTGGAAAAGAAAATCAAAATATAATTTCTTAAATAAGGAATACAATACTCTAAAAGATTCTTATAAGGAGCTAGAGGAAGCTCATAACTTGCTTATCCAAGAATATTCACATAATTCTTGTTCTAGTGTAGGAATTACATGCAATATTATTGATAAAATACCTAGTGTAGAAATTGCTAAGACTAGTGCATCTACTTCTTGTGATGACCTACTTGCAATGCCATGTTGCTCTAATGTTGATGCTAATCATGATATTGTTGAGCAAAATGATGCAAAGCTTGTTCATGAGAACAATGAGCTAAAAGAACAAGTGACTAAGCTAAGCAAAAGCTTGGAAAGATGTTTCAAGAGTAAGGCCACTCTTGACAAACTTTTGAGTGAGCAAAGGTGCTCATTCAACAAGGAAGGTCTTGGGTATGTACCTAAGAAAGGTAAGAAGCGGTAAACAAGCCAACAAGATTTGTGAGGCAAAATGGTATGTATTGTCATAAGTCTGAGAAATAGGACATGTGCAACAAAATTGTCCTAAGGGTAAGGTTCCATCACTTGGTATATATGATTCATGTTATGTGCTAAAAAGACTAAGGATGGTAAAATAGTTGCTTGTTTTGTTGGCACTTCAATTTTAGGTGCTAAAAAGAATGCTATTTGGATGCCTAAATCCTTGGTTACTAACCTCCAAGGACCCAAACAAATTTGGGTACCAGAAAGAACTTGATTCTTGTTTTGTAGGTGAACTATAAAATCGGTGGAAAAACATTGGGTGCTTGATAGTGGATGCACTCAACACATGACGGTTGATAGAAAAATGTTCACCACATTCGAGAAATGGAAAAAGGTAGACAAGATCACTTTTGGTGATAATAGCAAAGGAAAGGTATTAGGATTGGGTAAAATTGCTATCTCAAATGACCTTTCCATTTCTAATGTTTCTCTAGTAGAATCATTAAACTTTAACTTGCTATCCGTTGCTCAAATATGTGATCTTGGACTAATTTACTCATTCTCAAGTGAAGGTGTAACCATCTCTAATGCAAAGGATAGCTCTTTAGCTTTCAAAGGCTTTAGATTTGGAAATCTTTACTTAGTTAATTTTAGTTCAAGTGAATCATGTTTAAAACTTGTTTAATGGCAAAAACCTCTTTGGGTTGGCTTTAGCATAGAGACTAGCTCATGTTGGAGCAGTTCAACTCAAAAAGCTTTTGAAATATGATTTAATTATTGGCTTGAAAGATGTGAAATTTGAGAAAAATAGACTTTGTAGTGCTTGTCAAGCAGGTAAACAAGTCGCTAATTCTCATCCTTCCAAGAGTATCATGTCCTTCTAGACCATTGGAACTCTTACATATGGATTTGTTTGGGCCAACAATCTATAAGAGTATCGGAGGTAATAGCTATTGTTTAGTCCTTTGTGGATGATTACTCTAGATATACATGGGTATTCTTCCTAGATGACAAAGGTGAAACCTCAGAATTTTCAAAAGATTTGCTAAAAGGGCTCAAAATGAATTTGATTTCAAAATAAAGAAAATCCGTAGTGATAATGGTTCGAGTTCAAGAATACTAAAGTTGAAGACTTTTGTGATGAACTTGGAATAAGCCGCGAACTTTCACAACAACCTACACTCCGGAGCAAAATGGAGTAGTAGAAAGGAAAAAATCGAACATTAATTGAAATGGCTAGGACAATGCTTGATGAATATAATACTTCCGATAGTTTTTAGGTGAGAAGCTATTAACACGCTTGTCATGCCACAAATCGTCTTTATTTGCATCGACTTTTGAAAAAGACTTCCTATGAGCTTCTTGTAGGAAGAAAACCGGACATCTCTTACTTTCGTGTATTTGGTTGCAAGTGTTATATTTTGAATAAGGGTGTTCATCTTTCAAAATTTGATAGTCATTGTGATGTTGGCTTCTTGCTTGGTTATCCTTGAAATAGCAAGACTTATCGTGTCTTTAACAAAAACTCCGATTTAGTTGAAGAAAGACACGATGTGCAATTTGATGAAACTAACGGCTCTCAAGAAGAGCATGAGAATTTGGATAGCGTGGGTGATGAAGCCTTAAGAAAAGCAATGGAACATATACAAATAGGCGATATCAAGCCGAAGACAATCCATCATCTTCCACTCAAGTTGAACCACCCACATCTTCCATAAGTCAAGTACAATTTAATGAAGAGGATAACAAGGAAGATAAACAACCATCCAACCTACCACCAAGAATCCATAATGCAATTGCAAGGATCATCCAATAGATCAAATATTGGGTGATGTAAGTAAGGTGTCCAAACTTCGCTCTCGTGTTGCTTCTTTTTGTGAACATTACTCTTTTGTCTTTTCTATTGAGCCAAAGTATGTAGAAGAAGCACTTGACGATCTGGATTGGGTAAATCGATGCATGAAGAACTCAATAATTTCACCTGGAATGAATTTTGGACATTGGTGGATCGACCCAAAAACGCAATGTTATTGGTACTAAATAGGTCTTTAGGAACAATCAAGATGAGAATGGTTTGGTTGTTGAAACAAAGCAAGATTGGTCGCTCAAGGATATTCACAAGTTGAAGGTTTGGATTTTGGTGAAACTTTTCGCTCCAAGTAGCTAGACTTGAGTCAATTCGGATATTACTTGATTTTGCATCATGCTTTGATATTAAATTATTTCAAATGGATGTTAAAGTGCATTCTTAAATGGTAAAATATCTGAACTTGTCTTTGTTGAACAACCTCCAGTTTGAAGATCCTAATAATCCAAATCATGTCTATAAACTCTCCAAAGCGCTCTATGGTCTTAAATAAGCTCCTAGAGTGCAGTATGAGCATGTAGAGATTTTCTAGTCTCAAAAGGATTCAAAATCGGGAAAATTGATTCAACTTTATTTACTAATGTTTTAGATGATGATTTCTTTGTATGTCAAATTTATGTTGATTATATCATTTTTGGGTCTACTAATCAAGATTTTTGCAAAGCATTTGGTGATATGATGTCTAGGAATTTGAAATATCAATGATTGGAGAATTAAGCTATTTTCTTGGACTTCAAATCAAGCAACTCAAAGATGGGACTTTCATAAGTCAAGCCAAATCGTGAAGGATTTACTTAAAAGATTTGGCATGGAAGATACAAAGCCCATCAAGACTCCCATAGCTACAAATGGTCATCTTGATCTAAATGAGGGAGGTAAACGGATAGATTTAAAGCTTTATAGATCCATGATTAGTAGCTTGCTTTATCTTACCGCATCTAGGCCGATATCATGTTTAGTGTTTGTATGTGTACTTTCGTTTTCAAGCTTCTCCAAAAGAATGTCATCTTATGGCGTTAAAAGAATTCTTAGATATTTAAAGCATTCCTCTAGCATTGGCCTATGGTTCCTCAAAGGTGCTACATTTGATTTAATTGGATATTCCAATTCGATTATCTCGGTTGCAAAGTGGATAGAAAAAGCACCTCGGGTAGTTGTCAATTCTTAGGAAGATCCTTAGTATCGTGGTCATCAAGAAACAAAACTCCGTAGCTTTATCCTTTCTTGAAATAGAATATGTTTTTCTTGAGAAGTTGTTGTGCTCAATTGCTATGGATGAGGCAAACATTGATGGATTATGGAATTAAATTTGATAAAATACCTCTTTTGTGTGACAATGATAATGCGGTGAAAATTGCAAATAACCTGTTCAACACTCAAGAACCAAGCATATAGATATTGCCACCATTTCTTGAGAGATCATGTGAGCAAAGGAGATATTGAAATTAGCCACATAAGAACCGAAGACCAATTAGCGGATATTTTCACAAAACCTTTAGATGAAGGTCGTTTTTGCAAATTGAGAAATGAATTAAATGTCATAGATTTTTCTAATGTCATTTGATCACATTATGTTATGAAATCTTAGTTGAATTTGAGTTTCTCTCATGATTCTTTTGTTTCAAAAAGCTAAGATGGGAAACACATTTAGGAGTGTTATACAATCACTATGTATACTACATCTCTAATTGTGCGCATATCAACAAACATACTAGAATGTGTTTTCAAAAACCTATCCTTTTGGTCAAAAGTCAAATTTTGGTTTTATCAATGAAACCTCTTGAAAAACTAGCTACATCACAAAGGTTTTTGGTTGAAAAGATCTCAAAATTATCTATCTTAAAAGAAAAATCAAGTTTTGCCCAAAACTAGTTTCTTATATATCTTGTTTTTGACCTAAAAGCGGATTTTCATCCAAAATCTATTCCAAAAGGAATTTGTTTTTGCACCCAAAAGGAAAAATCTAAAGATGGTTATTCGTTGACCTTTTTACGTATTCATAAGTTTTTCAAACTCTCAACCAAATCAAAGTTATTTAAGTTTGAATCTCGCTCAAAAATAGCCCAAAACCGATAAACTCCTTGTGTCAACTCTAGCATAAAATGAGTATTGCTATTTAGGCGATGTTTTCTCTCATATATTGCCTCAAAATAGTAATTCATACTCATACATACCTTCTTAAGTAACAAATCTAGTTGTTTGCTTCCTTTAATTAATTCAAATCGTTTTCTTCAAAAGTTACTCTATTTTCTTAAAATCTATGTTCAATACTCTTTTGTTGATCTAATCTCGTTGAAATTGCTCCAAGATGGTTTCTTTGTTGTGTGCTAACTTTATGGAGCAAAGACAACACAAAATATCTCTTTGAAACTCTCAAAAATCTCGAGCACGGTCAACCCGCAAGCTAGTGCGGGGTGGCAAAACTTTACCTGCGGTCTAACTTACGCCTTGTGACGATTAATGCGCTTGTCAGTTTCTCCTCTTTATTTCTTCCACCAACCCGTCCGTTTCCTTTTCTTTCTCATCTCACTTTGTGGTTTCCATCTCCTCTCTGGCTAACGTCGCCCGTCCTCGGGCGTCTCCTCGTCTCCCACGCCAGGTTACTCCTCCTCACCTTGGGACGCACCCCTCTCCGCCTTGGCTCCTCTTCCTCCTTAAATCACCGCAAGGTTTCACATTTTCTCTCAATAATCGATCAATTCCTCTTGAATCTCCTCTAGATCTATTCCTAGAACGTTAATCTTTCTTGAGTATACCCCCATTGTCGTCTTACTCACTTGATTGTCGATTATGGCCAGGCATTGTGAAGATTCGTTGATATTGACAAAACCCTAGCCTTTTCGGTCAAAATTTGGACTAGCAAGCGTGTTGCGTGCGGCCGATCCAGCGCTACTGTGATGTGGCCGGCCAACTACTGCGGTTAAGTAGGCCACGATAGAAAAACTTCTGTTTTGTCGATTCGTTAATCCTTATTCCTTTCAACTCACTCCTTGATTGGTCTTGTCTACCTCTCCAGTAATCATGGCAAGGACCAAGACTGTAGCCGATCTCGAGGCATCTTTGTCTCGTCATCCCGGAAGGCTACTCGTCGTCCTCTGTTGAGCGCCGGACGGTGGAAGCGGGATCCTCGTGTCTTTATCCTCTGTCTTGAGTGCTAGCGACCACATGGATGAAGTGGATGATCTTGATGTGGAGTTTCCACTGAACCTCGTGTGGATCTTGGTCTATCCGAAATGATGATTTCAAGCAACTCGGGAAGCAATCTCCTTATGAGCGGCCGAGGCGACCCGAGATGAGCATTTTCACTCAATCTTTGGAAGATTGCTACAATCATGTGGTGCTTCACAAGCGGTTTGCTATTGAAATATATTGATTGGTCTTATCTCAATGAGCAAACTTCGGTATGCAAGTTTGTATTCTCGTTTTGTAATCTTTGCTTGGATGGAATTGTTAGCATCAAGTGTAACTTCAATGAGGAAGTAATCAAATCGGGTTTATGCTACGATTCACATTCTATCTAATTTAGCCACTATGACATGGATAGCGAGGCTCGGTGCGCTACACGGCCACAAGCGTCATTTTGAGAAACCCTAAATGCTGCCCGACCGTGATTATGTCAAGATTCACCTTGAGCCAGCTGGAGACTCGGAAACAGAACCACGGTTCTATGAGCCTACCTATCTTTGGAGTTGTCCTGGTAAGGTTGCTTGGGTCTAAGACCTCTACCTAGTGTCGTTAACAGGATTATCGGGGCCACTATCTTGCCCGAGGCGGCAACAATGACACTATTCGAGGTCATATGCGGAATGTTATATATTATGTGATGCAAGGAAAGAAGTTTGATATTATGCATCTAATCTTAACTGAGTTGCAATCTTGCCAAAGTGACTTGGGAAAGAGAATGTATTATGCACCTTATATCATGAAGCTCATATCGACAACAAGCCCGGCTTGATGGTGCCACTCCTTTTCCTCACAAGTAGTACAAGCGGAAGCGCGACCACGAGAGAGACTTGAGCAACGGCCTCTTCACCTGTTGTTGATGCTCCGGCTTCTCCTCGGCCGCCTCGGCCGGCGGGTTGGACTTGATCCTCCGTTGTTGGAGGTTCTACATCTTGGCATCAACACGATAGTGTCGTTTTCGATCACGATGGATCATCGTTTAGAGGTTCTGGATCATCGCATGGATGCCCTAGAGAGCACTACTTAGCCTTTGGACTCTCGCCAGGCAGCCGTGGAGCAGTCCAACTCAGTTGTGCTTCAGTGCCTAGATCAGATGGTTGGTTTGGTTTTAGGGATTCAGACCTACATTGCTGAGATGACCACTCGCGTCTCGTCGATCGAGCAGACTGTCACTTATTCTCGGCGTCGGCGCATTGATCCTCCTGCAGCCCCTTCCACGTCGACTGCCGCTCCTCCTCCTCCCCCTACTTCGTAACTTTTGGTACTTGATGCCAAAGGGGGAGAAGTCCTATATACTCTCTAATAGATATCTATTATGGTTTCAGGGATTATTGAACCTCGTCTATATACTCTTAATGTTCTCTAGTTTATGAGCTTGGTTGAATGATTATGTACTTATATGCTTATGTCGGTTCAAGACATTGTTATGGTTTTTATCTTGATGAACTTGTTGGATATCCTTAAGCTTATGTTACTCTCTTGAAATGCTTTGTTTATAATGTTCATATATTGTCACATTTCCTCAAGTTCCATTATGTAAAAGAAACTCCATAAAATTTCTCTAAAAATCTCTACATGTGCTTGCAAAATTCTCTGCCATTTATATGCACATGTTTAGGGGGAGCTTTCTTTAATCAGGATTTAACAAGGAAATAATTTTCAAAATTTATTTAAGCTTATTGCAAGAATTATTTTGTTGTTAAGTCATCAAAAGAATATACACTCATAGTATATTCAAAACAATTATTCTCTCACATATTAGGTGTATTGTCATCAATTACCAAAAAGGGAGATTGAAAGCATCTAGGCCCTAAAATTGTTTTGGTAATTAATGATAATATGTGAATATGGGATTAACGTGTTTATTGAGTATTTACAAGTTTAAGTCCCATTGGTGCTTTTGATGACCTGGAATTGCCTTGCGAAGGATTACATGAAGATCATTTGACTCAAAGACAAGGTACAATAGTCTAGGATCTTTTTATTTCTACGGTCTTAGGTGAATTGGTTGGAAGACGAGGTTATAGGCTGAGCGGTAGTACTATAAAGAGGTTCAAAAATTGAGTACCTTGAGAGTGAATGATGCCACAATTGCTCAAATCATATTTGGTTTAATCTTGGATTTGTTTATGGTTTAGCCTCGATTTAAATTTCTTTGAAATTCTTTGGGCCGGATTGTAAACGTCAATTGTCGGGATGACGAGTCTCTTGGGACCAAAAGAAAGCGGTCGATATTTTCGATAAGTGGTTGTTTTCGGTTTCTTTGAAAATCCTCTGGCGGACTAACAAGGCGGCTAAGTCTTGGGGTGACCAGACTCCGGGCCTTGGGCCATCATCCTTTTTCGAGAGGAGTATTTTCGGTTGAAATCCTGCGTAGGGGACTAACGGCATATAATCGTGAATGCGCCGCACTCCGGATTTTCAAGCGGTCGACTTTTTCCGACAAGTGTGTTACGTGCTTTCCGTTACGTAGGTAGGACTAACATAAGTTTGCTGCGATGCGGTCGGACCCATAGCGGCTATTTTCTCGGTGCATTTAATGCGTTACAATCGACCGTTACTGGCGGTAGGACTATGACACCTTTGCTGTGATGCGAGCGCCCTCACGAAAAATTGGGGATTTCGTGCCCCAGCGTCTAGTCACTGCGATGGGTGGAGGCTATAAATACCACGCTTTGCAACTAGAAGTGTTGTTGAACCTCATTTAACATCTCTTGAGCCCTTGGCATTGTTTCCTACTCATTGAGAGTATTCAATTCCTTTTGCAAAAGTAGTTGAGGTTTTTCAAGAGCATTTAGTTGAGTTTGATCATTGTGGCATTAGAGCACTTTCAAGTGAAGATTTCTTGCTCTATTACTCTTGGAGATTGCCGTCTCCTAGATGGCTTGGAGTTTGGTTCGGTGATCTTCTCAAAGGAGATTATGAGAAGACGGGCATTTGTGAAGATTGAAGCTCGCCTATCAGGAGAGGAGAAGAGCTATCACTAGTGATCGAGGAAGGCTTATTTCATGGAGCGGCTTGAGTTGATCAAGCTTCCTCAGCGTGGACTAGTGAAGACAAGCAAGTCTTGATACCATGGGAAAAACATCCTTGTGTCGTTGTGGTTATTTCTAGTCTTTACATTTCGCATTTATATTTCTAGTTTGTCTATTGTGTTAAATTGCTTAGCTAGAATTATATCTTGCTTAGACTAAGTTGATAATTGGCTAAAATTGTTAAATTGTCAAAAGTTTAAAACCTCCTATTCACCCCCTCTAGTCGGTTATCCTTGATCCTCTGACTATTGAGTCTCTCTAACCACCTTCAAGCTGTGAAGGAGGTTCAATGTTTAAGCGAATCGAATGGCAGCTTAGTCACTTTATTTCTCGATCGGTGAATGAGGATTACCTTTTTCAAGGTAATTGAAAATATGACAAATTTCAATGGTTGGATGAAGCTAACAAAGTTTTTGAGGATATTAAAATTTATTTCACAATTAGCGCAACAACAATCGTCCTCAATCAACGTAACAACGATCGCGGCGTCGTCTCACAGTATCCACCGTCCACAAGTGGAGTGTACATGCGTGATGTGCTAGCACCAATCGCCTGCAGCCGGAGCCTTCCAAGAGGAGATGGCTAGGCTTTGGTGGGTGGTGCTACATCATCCAAAAAACCCACCGTCTCCCCTTATAAAGAGCCCCTAACGGATCCCGTGAGAAACCAATTATGACTCATAACCACGTCACGGATTATAATCGATTTAAGCCACTAAAGGATCCAATCTAAACTAGTTTGTTCTAACCCATTAAGTGTATGACCATCTAGGTTCATGCATAATCGTAGTGACCGAAACTCCTCTCACGGTCCACAAGTGGCGGCGGTTCCTAGCGAGGACATAGGGACTCCGAATACATATAAGATCATATCGGACGAATCTTTATAAAGCTCATGTGTTGATCCCTTTGCATCACGATGCACAGTCGAACTCAAGGCGAGATGTATGTCATCCTATGATATCTCGATCCTTAACTTGATGTTGTTGAGTATAGTGGATTACTTAGTTGTAGTTGACTCATCAACCATATTCGGCATGGTCATACACTTCCTTAATCTAACCGCATCGAGAGGCTCAGTGACATCTCTTTTGTTAAAGAGAAGGGACAAATTTCATCTTGATCGTTCACATTCCTCCGTATGTTTCATAATAAACCCAAAAGCTACTTTTATGACTACTCATTTACGGAGTAGCGTTTGACAACCCCTAAGTAAATTATTACATATATAGGAAACCATGACAACCTCAGGTATATGAATTCCGCATGCACTATGTATGAGACCAAGCGATAACACTTGAATATAAAAATTCTCATGATCTCAAAATGAGTCAATCCAATAATATGTTCTCAAACATATGTCCATGTTATTGATTTGATATCTCATATGCATAGATGTTTAGAATGACATCATAAACATAAATAAAGAGTTTTACAAACAAGTCACATACTTGTCAATCAATATAAATGATATTTCATTTAAGGGATAAAATAACATATTATTTAAAATTCATAAACATATAAGCAATACAATTATAACAAATGTTTATACGGATTCACCTTGATATTTTGCAGTGTAGTCAAGTCCTTTTCGTGTGTACGCACGGATTATACTGTTGTACATCTATGAATGGCACAACTTAAGGCCCTTAGTTTGTTAAACAACTATATATACCTTGCCCTAGGGCTCCAGTGTTTCATGCAAGATGCACGTACAATTCTGCAATCCAAATAGATCCTAAGTTATAAAATTAAGATACACACATCTTCCCTTGTGTACTCAATTTTTTGATTACTCGGGGGATAGCACGCTATTGGATGTAGGCCGAGTGGCCAGTGATTTGGCCCAGGCATTATCGGCTGATGATTTTGCCCAGGCCCTGCGGATGTTCCGGGCTCAGCAGGCAGTGTCCACCAGCCAGTAGCGCAGTGGCGGCCCAGTTTCATACTCGCACGGCCGGACACGCTGCAGCCTAGGGTCGAGAACCGCGTGCCGCAGTACAGCCGTCCAGGGGCGAACGGTGATTTCCTGGGCTCCACGCGGCTTACCGCAGGTGCGGCCGAGCTCCCGCGCCACGACCACGACCCATGCCGCCGGTTAGTAGGCTACGCCACAGCGTCTACGTGCCGTCTGTCGGGTGGGCTGCCGAGGCGATCTTTGTATCATCCGCGGCCCGGACGATTCCGCGCACACGCAAGTGCAACCGACGCTGGCGGAGCCACGGAACGCTGTTAAAGCATGTCACGGAACGCTGTTAAAGCATGTATAATGGTTTATATCGGCCGTCTATAGTTATTATCGTATAAATTTTTCTTTGGCGTGGATAAAGAATAATAGAGAGAAAAAAACATACTATAATCATGTAGAGCGGTATAACTGAAATAAGAAAAGCATTAAAGATTATGTGTTATAAAACCACAACTAAAAAGACGGAACCGTTTGTATCATTATATAAAGCTATCTTTAGTGTTGTCTATGATGATGATGAAAAGTTGTTATAAAAGCAAAATTTGTCTACATACCATTATACATACCTTTAGATCGGGAATTTCTGCACTTCATGCATGGCCATTGGCTGCGATCACTAGGCTAGGGATGGCAATGGGGCCCCATTCCCCATTCCTAGATGGGAAATTCACCTATTAGGGGACGGGTTTGGGACTACTTCATTCTCCACAGGGATACTAATATGAAAAAAACATTCTCCATCGGGTTTGGCGGGCAGGGCTATTCCTGCTCCCGTCCCGTTCCGATGGGTCCCGATAAGGTGATAACACGATGCATAGCATAGCATAGCCGACCCACCAACCGAGTGCATCATTCTGTCTTTGCTCATTGCATAGCATAAGTCATAACCTAAGTCCCTAACGTTTCCCATTCACTCCCGCTTGTGGCCGCCACATCAGTAGCGAAAATTTCTCTTTTCTTTCGTAGAAATTGAAAATAGCGATACCGGCAGCCGGGGATGGGGCGGGGAAGGAACCCCGATAACCCAGCGAGGCGGGGATGGGGAAGAAATAATGCCGGCAGCGAGGATGAGGGCGAGGGAAGGGATTTTTTCTTGTCACGGGAATAAAAATAGTCCACCACTCTCCGACGGAAAATGGCCCCGTTGCTATCCCTACACTAGGCTGATCCCGGAGCTTGCGTCAGTTTCTACACGATCATACGTACGCACGATTTACAAATGCTGACTTTAATCTCGATGTAATTCCCCTTAACTAGTTCCAGCATTCCTCGGCACGATTGCAAGCGCAATTTCCACATGAATTGCGTGAATACAGCTGATTTCCTTGACTTAATAATTCAGCATCGACCCGCGAGAAGTGAAACTATTACCAATGATTTGCTGATTACTGGGCCTTCCCACATAGTAAAAACAGTTTAGTCTAAAAAACATAAGTAAAACAGTTACAGAAATAAAATAAGCAAAGGTTAGA
The DNA here is from genome assembly GCA_036346405.1 of Phyllostachys edulis. Taxonomy (NCBI): domain Eukaryota; kingdom Viridiplantae; phylum Streptophyta; class Magnoliopsida; order Poales; family Poaceae; genus Phyllostachys; species Phyllostachys edulis. The sequence continues at coordinate 1,289 of JAYEVD010000331.1, read as the reverse complement.
AGCCGCATGTAGATTTTTTGCCGAGATAGTACTGTTTGGAGCCGCATTAGAAAAAGACACCATCGGGACAAAATTTACAAATCCAACGCTGAAAACCATTCCCGGATGGCACGGACGGCTGCCGCCATGTGACCTTGTCCACCCATCTAGGGGATGGTGGAGTCTGGACCGTCCAACTGGAGGACAGTGGCGCCTCGGCCCACCACGTTGCCTATCGTCCGTCCATCCCAGGGATGGTGTTGACATTGCAGCACCTTGTCCGTTTGTCACGCGCTGAACAGAGCTTAGTGCCTACTCTACGTGATGTACTAAATGCAATTAAGCCTCTTAATTTACTTGTACTCTGAGCCGCCGGTTAATCCCATTTTTATTTCTCGATAAATGGGCTCTCGCGACGTTAATCCGGAGAAAAAAAAACCGTCAGTCCTTCCCTGCCTCCTGTAACACCCTAATTTTCTGAGTTTTAAAAATCTTTTAAATAGTTAGTAGGAGAAAATTCACCATTTGGATTTTATTTGAATTTAAATCAAAATCTTAATATGGACTTTGTACATCAAAACCATTTAATATGACTAAAGTCAACATGAACAGTATCCAAAACTATTTTATTTGGGTTCTATGTGCTTGGATATATTTTCTAGATTTTTCTAGAATTTTGCAAGCTCATGTTCTTTCTCTGGTCAGATTTCGTACTTATCACTAGTTCTCAACAAAATCATCTCAAATCTCTGAGCTTCAACCCATCTTTTCATTTCCTCCCACAAACTATTTTATAAAAATAAAAACTACTTCAAGCAAGTTCTTGGTACCGCCCATGATCGTGGGCACGACTATCCAAATAGTTTTCTCATCTCTACGGAGTTCGTACACTTTACCCACAGAGATAATCAACTTATAATGTCCGTCTAACACACTTATATAGGTGTGTTACTAAGATGATTATCACAAGGCCTTTACAACTGCCTCAGCACTAACTCCACACTGCTAGGTATCACCTCCTTGGTAGTGCCCTGGAATCTCCAGCAGTGTAGTTGGTGACTCTCTTACCCTTAATCCACACCACATACCCATGGTGAACTTGCAATGATCTTGAACAAATTAGTCAATTGGGTCATTATCCATTATAGACTTGTGGTTGCCTTTGTTTTTTTACACGAGAGGCCATCACAAGATCCGGATCATTAATGCTTAGGCGGTACTTCCTACCCACTTTTGTCGTGCTCTTCCTACACCCACACTTTTCTAACCGCTCAAGTTGAAATCTGTTTTTCATTTTGTTTTTATTTTTA